>SNQN01011914.1:0-17558 GCA_008642245.1 Bassia scoparia | reverse complement strand
AGAGAATCGCCAGCGTGACTTGTTTGAAAACCTTCGAAAACCTTTGAGTTTATCGAGAAAACCGAAAGAAAACATGTTTGCCTTGTAAGTGACCTTTGCTCAACAATTCGAGTACGACCTCACGTATTTCCACTTTCGTGAGTTCAAAGCATCTTTTCTGAGTCGAAACAAACGCGAGACGCGGTATGTTTCATCACGATTACTCATTTGGGAGACACATTTTCAGGTGTCTACAGAAGCCCCCACTTTGACTGAGTCTGAAGAGACGATATTCGTAAGACGAAAGTCAAAGTATTCGATTTGGGACGGAGAGCAACTCAAGACGTTCTCGACCCTGAGTTACCTTTTTCGCTCGGTACCTGCCAAAACAAAGGTTAGTTTTACCTGTAGCCGTGTCCCATGCGGTTTGATGTGCTTGTATGTGTCTGAGTCCTTGAGCGTTCATTCCCCGTTCAGCTGACTGGGAGAATGCAGGTGTGTCCATGCTTTCCGAAGAAATGAGCATTGACTTGAAAGTGATAGTCCTAATTCAGGATTAAGGACTACCTTGGTGACGACATAGGTCTGTTTTTATGCCGAAGAAATTTGCATGCAATGTTGACTTGTAACTTGTGACCTTGAGATGAGAGAGTGGCAAGAGTCATTGATTTGGAAAGAGTCTTGGAGTTTGGAAGGGCCTTGTCTAGGTCTGATTCTAACATAGTTTGCAAGAGTCATTGTCTAGGTCTGGTTTTAGACATGGTTTGAGGAGTCTTTTGAAAGGTCTTGTCTAGGTTGGTTTTAGACATGGTTTGAGAGAGTCTTTTGAAAGGGTCTTGTCTAGGTCTGGTTTTAGACATGGTTTGAGAGAGTCTTTTGAAAGGGTCTTGTCTAGGTCTGGTTTTAGACTGGTTTGAGAGAGTCATTGATTTTGAAAGAGTTTGTCTAGGTCTGGTTTTAGACGTGGTTTGAGAAGTCATTGATTTTGAAAGAGTTTTGTCTAGGTCTGGTTTTAGACGTGATTGAGAGAGTCATTGCAAGGAGTCTTGTCTAGGTCTGGTTTTAGACATGGTTTAAGAGAGTCATTGAAAGTGGCTTGTCTAGGTCTGGTTCAAGACATGATTTGAAAGTGACTTGCCTAGGTCTGATTCTAGACATGATTGAACGAGCCTTTGAATTTGAAAGAGTCCAGTCTAGGTCTGGTTCTAGACTTGATTTGAAAGTGTCTTTGAATTTGAAAGAGTCCAGTCTAGTCTGGTTCTAGACATGATTTGAAAGTGACTTTTGAAAGAGTCTAGTCTAGGTCTGGTTCTAGACATGAAAGACGATACTAGGTCTAATCCTAGTACCAAATGCCAATTGAAGAGTGTCATTTGAAGAGCGACTTAGAGAAAGGTGACATTTGGACGTGACTTGACTTAACATTGCGAGACGTGACTTTGATTGGAAAGAGACAGGTCCAAAAGTGATTTTCAGGATTTCCACTTTATAGCAATAGACTTGAACACGTAATAGCCTTAGGAGACAGAAGCCCCCAACTGGAAATTAAGGAGCCATGATGACAACGAGCCCCCAGCGAGACTTTGAGACAACGTGGTTTACGGTTTAGAGTCAACATAGAGAAGGTAGATAGATCGTATGGATGAGTTCCCCAACAAGATGTACTGACCCAAAGGTCAGGTGGCTTTACTTCTTGGGATTGAGTCAATGAGTCCTTGAAGGTGACAAAGAATAGGCTACGGTTCGAGAAATAAAAAGGGTCAAATTTGTGACTAGGGTCAAAGATGTGGCTAGAAGCGAGGTTGGCTAATGATGTTGGTTCAAACATGAGTCTATGTCAGGTTCTTAGACTGGCAAAACCATAATCGAATTCTAGCAAGTCAAAGCACTCAAAAGGCCTCAAACGATTTAATGTTAATGTTGATGCAGTCGGACCTCGAGAGAGGCTTCCTACGTATCCTTACGGAATCAGACCAACGTAGTTCTGATGGTGATTTGGACAATGCCTCGTGTGAGAGGGCTTTTGTGGTGTTAATGTGAGGCTGTGGTTTGAGGGTTAAAAAGCTTGATGATTACGAAGTGACCCACGGTGCGCAGTGTGCTTTTAGACTTTGCTTTTTTGTTTTGGCTTTGAACTTTGGATTCGGATTTTGAAATTGATTTGCATTTGTGATGATTGAACTTTGATTTTTGCTTTTTTCTTTTTTGCCCATTTATTTCTTTTTTCCTTTCTTTCTTTTGCACGTGTCTTTTCCTACGCACCGTTTGGTCCAAAGGGTTAGGTAGATGTGGGTGATGAAAGAAAGATGGGCTAAATGATAGTGTTTGTGGCTAAAGGTTGCAAGGTATTTTATTTGATGTGACAAAGGGTATGGAAGGGAGGGTCATTTTGTGGAGCTGTGAAAGAAGCCTCTCTGGGGCATTGTTCAATTAAATAATTGAATCAGCATTAGATTAACCAATTGTGGCCAATGAGTGTTGAGACTGCATAGAGATTAGAAAATAATATTGCCAAAACAAATGAGTGTTGAATGTACACGGCTTATTGTTAAGGAAGAGACTACATAGACTCAAGGGACAGGAATTGAAAGGAACATGGCTAGGACTAGGACTGTATGACTCAATCCAGAGAAGACCGCGCAGATCAATGACCCACGCCTTGGGGTGACTCATGAGGCTTTGATGGTAGTGTGTTTGATGGTTTTTCAATTGGGCCAAGTAGGTATAGGATTAGGCTTTTTTTGGATGATGGAGGTCAAGAGACATGGGCCTTTTGTGGAGTAGGATTTGTTTGACTTCTTCTTGCCTCTTTGGGCCCGAGAGACAAGTTGCGAGTCTTTGCTATCTTGCTGAAATCAAGAAATTACACTTTAGAACCCAGAAAAAAAGATTGGTCTACTTAAAAACTCTTTAAGAACAAACCTAACTCAGTCTTGAGGTTTGTGACTAAGGAACTGAGCTCGAAAGTAGACTTGAATGGCTAGACCTAAATCTGATTTAAGGTGCTAGACTCGAGAAAGATTCGGACCTAAGATGAGCCTATTCAGAATTAAGGACCTCTTAGACCTACGAGCCACTTGAAATGAATGGCCTAGCCTGAATCAAAGTTCCTAAGGTTGAGTCTATGATCGAATCTAGTTCGGTTTTAAGGTTCTTAGATTGAAGTTGAAGCGAACCTAATTCAGATTTAAGGCCCTTGGGTTGAAATTGAATTGAACCTTAATTCAGACTTAAGGTTTTTGAATTGGAATTGAATTGAACCTAATTCAGATTTAAGGCCCAAAAGTCGAATCTAAGTCGATTTTAAGACTCTTGGATTGGAATCGAACCTAAGTCAGACTCTAGGTCGAATGGAGTTTGAATTGAATTGGATTGGAATGGGCCTAATGGATCAACAAATTCATGTCTTGAACCAAAACCATAGATTAAGGACTGGCTTAGTTGGTGGCTAGAATTTGGACTGAACAAAGAGTCACAAGTTAACAAGCACATTGATTGAAACACAAAACCAATTTATTCACTTAAGGTCAGGATCTAAGTGAACTATAAGTCGGCTTGGTTAAGTCTGAAAGTGTAAATGCCTAAGAGTAGAGCTGGGTCCAATTTCACCACCAAATATTGGGTGAGTATGGCCGAGATACCCCTTATATACACGCATCTAGTAACACGTGCATACGCGATGGCGGGATAGGACTTACCTTAGCCATGTGATCAATTAACCACATGCAACCAAGATAAAATCCCCCCTTAAGGTGATCTCGAGCACGAAATGCCCATATGGAACCAAGGTGCCTAAGACATGACCTATTCGAAGGGTCACAAGCAAAATTCAATTGATATTGAATATGGAACTACGAGACTTTCAAGTCTGTCACTCACCAAATGGTGATTATCCCAGTGAAGTCGCCAAAAACTGTAGGGCTCCGCCCGCCTTAGGCAAGGGGCTGACCTCAGCTTCAGTGTCATGGAGTTGGCCATGGAATCGCATGTGAATGCGTTGGGGTGTGTCGTCGAATTGAGGGGATCGCCACCGTGCCTATATAGGTTATTCACGGACGCCCGAAACATGGTGCCAATTAATGCCCACGTCCAATCAGTAACCAGTCGTGGGTTCGGGGACATGGTACGAATCAGATCTGTAACCCAATTCGCCCGCATGTAGCGGCCTCTACTCGGTCTCATTGTAGTTCCAAAATCATAACAATTGAATTCAAAAGAGCCTATTGAATTGACTTTGAAAGTGCGTTGATTACTAGGTGGGTTGCTATTATACACAAACCAAGACTTCTACAATGAATAAGGCGGTCACTTGATTGTTAGTCAATGTTAATAAGGTGCTTAGAAAACCGGTCGTCCATGATTATCTGACTTTAATGTGACAAACGATTAAATTCCGGTCTTGGTTAAACAATATATACAAGGGTGATTGAATATATATACATGAGACATGAAAAACAAAGTTAGTAAGGCATAATATGTATGTGTATCCTCCTCACCTTGTCACTGCAAACATCAAATTATTAGAATAAAACTCAAGGAATCGCCTTTCGATTGAATTGCTAATAGACGAACAAACGAGTTAGTATTGACAATAATAATATGTATAATATAATGAAACCAAGAAAACAAAGGAAACAATGAAATATTAAGAAAACCTACATATTTACATGAAACGATTAACAAGTGAGTTTTCTACATTGCTTTAATGGAATTAAGACTCAAAATAATGGTTAGTCAAATTAAAAGAGACAAAAGGAATTGAAAAAGAGTGAAAGAAAGGTTTTGGTGAGTAATCTCAGATTTATACCCTTATTTCGCTTGTTGATTCGAAGAGAATCGATGCTTGAATTGAAATCGAATGTGTTTTGAGTGTTTTGAGAGTGTTTTGATGTGTCTTGTGACTTGAGTCTTGTGAAATTGTGAAAATTCTGAGTCGTGAATTGTGCGTGTGAAGGTCGTGCCGGACTGAGCAAGGCAGAGAAGTATTTATAGGCACGAGGCAAAACGAGCAGGAAAAACCCTGCGTATATACGCTGAAGACGAGCGTATATACGCAGGTGAGGAGCGTATATACGCTCATCCCAGTATATACGCTTCTCAAATGGGATGATTTTTTGGCAAATTCGTGTGGCAAAGTGAGCGTATATACGCTCAAATGGATGCGTATATACGCTCCTGATGAGCGTATATACGCTCCATTTCGCGTATATACGCTCAATGGTTGAGTAGATTTTTTCCAAAAACCTCGATATATTCGATTTCCTCCGATTTTATTCGTGATTTCCCTTGATTCGACGTACCTAGACACCCTTGCTCTCACAGCAAGGATTTCTAGAATGTTCTAGAAGTTCCACGTATTTCCGGAGTATTTTCTATTATTTCACGTATTTTCTGCGTATTTCTGCGTATTTAAACGTTGCAAAATTCATAGAAAATCATAGAAAAACAGAAAAATAATTAAAAATATGGCGGATTCAGAAAAATGTGACGCACATGATAAATCAAAAAGCAAGAGAATCGCCAGCGTGACTTGTTTGAAAACCTTCGAAACCTTTGAGTTTATCGAGAAAACGAAAGAAAACATGTTTGCCTTGTAAGTGACCTTTGCTCAACATTCCGAGTACGACCTCACGTATTTTCCAACTTTCGTGAGTTCAAAGCATCTTTTCTGAGTCGAAACAAACGCGAGACGCGGTATGTTTCATCAGATTACTCATTTGGGAGACACATTTCAGTGTCTACAGTGGGAATACGCAGAAAATACGGAAAATACCAAAAAAATACATGGAACATTCTGGAATCCTTAGAACTCCCGAGAATCGTATTTCTTGGAGGAGGGGATGTCTAAATTCATCCGTAATCTTGCAGAATAAGAAAAATCTTCGAAATAAGGCAAAGATCACTGAACGTATATAGCTCAAAGAGCGTATATACACTCCCATGAGCGTATATACGCTCACCCATGAGCGTTTATACGCTCACCAGCATGACGTATTACGCTCTTTTGAGCGTATATACGCTCATTGTGAGCATATATAGCTCCCCATGAGCGTATATACGCTCATTTTGAGCGTATATACGCTCCCCATGAGCGTATATACGCTCACTTTGTGCCTTCGCGCCTATAAATACGGCCTTCCCTCTCGAGTTTTGAACAACTTTCACGACCCAACACATCACGACTTCAAAAACTTTTTCACGACCCAACACTTACGGCTTCAAAAACTTTCACATAGTCTCTTGTCCCATACACATACACATTCAAATACGAGTTTCGCGCCCCTTTTCGAATCCATTCAACGAACGATATCAAGGCATAACTCTGAGATTACTCACGTTTTCAAATTTGTTTTCGTTAACACTTATTATTATTATTATTATCATCTTGTCACAATTTATTATTATGCATATCGCTATTGACAATTACTAACATGTTTATTTGTCTGATTAGCAATTCGATCAAAGGACGTTTCTCTTAGTTTTACTTTAACGATTTGTTTATTTGCAGAACAAGGTGAGAAGGATAAACATATATATTATGCTTTACTAACCTTTGTCTTCATGTTTCATTGGTACATATTTCTATCACACTTGTATGTATTGCTTAAACAAGACCGAATTAAATTGCTTATCACATTAAAATCAATAATCATGGACGACCGGTTTTCTAGGCACCCTATTAATATTGACTAACAATCAAGTGATCGCTTTATCCATGGTAGAAGTCATTGTTGTACATAATATCAACCCACTATAATATTAGGTTAGTGCGCTTTCAAGATCAAATCGATAGGTTTCTTGAATTCAATTGTTATGACTTATAGAACTATAATGAGACCGAGTAGAGGCCGCTACATGCGGGCGGATGGTTACTGATTCAATCCCTACCATGTCCCAAACCCACACTTTGGTTACTGGACCTATTTGTGGGCTATTAGTTTGGCACCAAAGTTTCGGTGTCCGTGATTAACCTGTATAGGCACGGTGGTGATCCCCTCAACTCGACAACACACCCAACGCATTCACATGCGGATTCCATGGCTCAATTCCATGACACTGAAGCTGAGGTCAACCCCCCTTGAGGGGGGTGAAGCCTTACACTAATGGATTAACATTCTCATGAATATTCATACATTCCTCCATTTCTTCACTTCGATCATTCTCATTAGAGCCAATAATATATAGAACACTTACTCGCGAACCATCCATCATTATAACCATCATCATCGAACATATTTTGCTGATAAGATAGCTGGAGAGAATTTTATCGTTGTTGAAGATAACGTTGACTCTCAAAACCTCACTTAATTGCAACTTGAAAAATTTCTGACCTTCCTTAAAATCTTTCATTAAAGTCATAAGTTCTGCTATATCGTTAGATGGTTCAGGTGTAAGTTATCCATATCAAATTGAGGAGAAGAGTTATGAGCATGCATATACGTACCATTGTGAGGACAAAGGGAATCATGATCATAAGAGTAGCAATTAGAACATAAGAAGATTGAGATATATTATTGTAAGTACTATTGAAGAGTATTTGCTAGATCGCTTAGCATATAATTTATCTCCTTATCATAGGTCTCTCTAGCATTGGCATCATCACATTAACCTTCTTTTATCGTTAAGCGTTCAAATATTAATTACACTTATATTCTATCTCTAGTTGTGTTATCCGTGTCGCACCCTTATATTGCAAAACACAAGTCCATTTCGCTATACGAATGGTGTGGACCAATGAAATCCCAAAGCTATCAATATATCGCCAAAACACTTCATCCTCAATTAAGGAAAATAGAAAGCTATTACAGAATTTGCAATGTTTTGCAACATACTTGAAATTAAAAATTAGTCATATGTACAAAAATATAATAATAAAAAATAATCTAGACTCAATTAATTAACAATTATATTGCCTTTTCCCCGGAAACGGCGCCAAAATTTGACAGGCTTGTCGCGTACCTATCAAAATAACCTATTAAAACTAACTAATGTAGCTGGTGGTAACAGGGTCGAATCCACAAGGAAGCAACAATTATTTATTAATTAATTAAAAGCATCTAGATTAGTAAAAGAACCATTGTTTGAGTTATTTTAAGGTACAACTAATTAAAGCAATGAATTAACTATGACTAAACTATAATAAACTAAAGTCTAGGGCTATGGTTCACTATAACAACAAATCAACAATAATTGGGTATCAACAATTCACAATAAGGCACAATCGAATAGGATCAACGTTCGCTCGAATCGAATGAACCATGGAACTAATCCTAACCGTATCTCTTGACCTTGGATAGTCTCCTTCTACCTATTGATGTAGATCTTGTATTAAGTTTAATCACTAAATCTAGAAACTCGTGACTAAACTAAATACGCAATTAAGTTGTGCACTACCGAATTGAATAACATGAAGAACAATCTAATAGGAATTCAATAAATAGCATAAGTATGATTTGAATCAAACCCAAAACATGCTAATTATATTGTTATAGATCCTCAATTGCCCTAGAAAAGGAACTACTCACGCATATTGGAATTAAACATAATAAAAGCGATTAAAGAAAGAAAACAATGAATAAAAGAGATTAAGCATGAAGAATAATACCAAAACGCGCGAAGAATTGAAGAACTAAGGATGAACTATTGAATTGCAAAATTGTATAACAAACTAGGGTTCTTGAGAGAATACGTAATTGAATTCTGAATTAATCTAATAATAATTAAAGGTAGTCTACAAAATTAGGATTTCTCTCTTTAAATACTCTTGAATTTCCAAGATAGATGGCTTGCTAAAAGTATAATTATATGCCTATAAATAACAACCCAAAAGAAGATATTAAAACCGGCCAAATCGAGTCTGAATCGATCGGATTACATCAAACCGATAGGTTCAGATTAAATAGCGACAGTTTCACCGGGCTATCTTTCGAAGGCCATTTTTCGAGCTCTTATGGTCCAAATTAGGCATATGACCTATCAAATCGAAGCTCTCGAAGTCTAGTTTCCAATGTAATTAGAATCACACCAATCCAACATACGAAACGTGACGTATGACCAAAATAGCGAGCACATGTTAAAATCGATTCTTCGTAACGATCATTCTTCGCGTAGCTCCACTCCTAGCTCCTCACTACTCCTCCTAAGGCTCCATAGTGCTCGCAAATGAGTCCGAAATCACTTCAAATCAATGAAAGCAACCTAAAACTTATTCAAACACTAAACAAACACATTAGTAGCAAAGAGAGCCTTAAGAAGGCCAAAAACCATTCAAAATAGCAAGTGAATGGGGAGAAAAACCATATATCAATACAATACATCACTACTGTAAAGCAATAAACATTCTTGAACTAAGCCTAAATTTGAATTAAACAAAAATTTCAGTTGATATTCTTAAATTAATATCTCAAGTAATTTCTTGTTGGAACTTCTGTTGAACAAATCTCCCCATAAATTCAACACAAACTTGTATTAAAATAAACCAAGAACAATAAAAAATGTCACAATATATTAAACGAAATTTAACATAAAGCTAGAATATTATTGAAGGAAAATAAACCAAGAACAATCAAGAATGACATTTGAAAAATCAGAATCAAATTTTAAAAAATCAGAAATAAAAATCGAATTCCAAAAAAAGTGAACGAAAATAAAAAAAAACCACCATGAAAAAATCCCAAAAAACTCAAGAAAATGAAAAAAAAACGAAAAAGGGAAAAACAAAAAATGAAAAAAAATTAAACCCTAATTTAAAGATCAAAATCTGGAAAAATGACCAAAAAAATAGTTAAAATCTAATGACCAAAATTCAAATCAAAAATTAAAAAAGAAAGAAGAGGCAAGTGAATACCCTAGATATGAAAAACCTGAAAAAAGAACCAAATGAGTTAAAACGAAGTAAACAAAAAATAAGAAGTTGAAAATCAACTCGAAAATTCCAGGAAAAAACCAAAAAAAGAGTTTTGAAAAACCTAGATCWGAAGAAAATCAAAAGAAAAAACAACTTAGATATAAAAGAAATATTCACCTTTGTGTGATGTGATCACGCAAAGGTGGGGAGGCATTGTGGCGAAGTGGTGGTGGGAAGGCATGGTGGCGAGTTGGTGGTGTCGGAGTAGTGGCAATGAGAAGGTTAAAAATGGCTGAGGTTGAGCAGGAGAGAAAGGGAGAGTAAGAGGACGAGAGGTTGAGGAGAGAGAGTAAAAGGATGAAAGGTTTAGGAGAGAGAGTGAGAGGTTGAGAATGAAAATGAGTATGAATGAAGCTGCTAATGAGAGAAGAGAGAGAGAGAGAGAGAGAGAGAGAGAGAGAGAGAGAGAGAGAGAGAGAGAGAGAGAGAGAGAGAGAGAGAGAGAGAGAGAGAGAGAGAGAGAGAGAGAGAGAGAGAGAGAGAGAGAGTAATGAATATGAATGAATAAAGTTAGTTGTAATGCGTGACTTAAGGGAGTTGGGTGAGAGTTGGGCCTAGTTGGATGTTTCACTTTGCATTTTTTATTTTTTCAATATTTTGGGTTTACTGACTGTGAAACGGTCGGTAATTGATAATTTTACCGACCGTTTTGTATTTCGGTCGGTGTTAACGACCGTTTAGCGATCGGTAAATTTTTTTTCCCGGTCGGTAATGTATAGTCAGTCGTTATCAGTCGGTGTCGGTAATTTCCAAGTGAAAATTTTGCGGTCGGTTGAGAACGAATTTCTTGTTGKGAGTCAAAGCAAAGTTTTTGATACACTAACCTTTGTTTTCTCTTGTGATTGATAGCGAAGCAAGGTGAGATTGATTTGAATATTTGAGTTTTCTATTATTGCATATTAACCATCATCTCATATGTATGTTGATATTGTTTATGCATGAAATCACTTTTTATTGCTTAAACAAGACTTGAAATTGTTAAATCACATGAAATTCAGATTAATCGTGGACAAATTAATTTTAAGCACCTTAATAATTTGAAGTGATCACAATAATTAGGCTAGGTAGTGGTACTAGCATGATGGAAACTCACCCTTTAATAGATTTCTAAGGTTAGAGTGCTTCCTAATAAAGGATTATAAATTGCTAAGTTGTTGTGTATTCATTGAATTTGATCGAATGGAATTACAATGAGACCGAGTAGTGGCCGCTATATGCGGGCGGATTGGGTCAAAGATTCTTTCCGTACCATGTCCCCAAACCCACGAACTAGTTACTTGATCAAAAAGAGGGGCCATTAACTTGACACCAATGTTTCGGGCATCCGTGATTAACCTGTATAGGCATGGTGGCGATTCCCAACTCCACAACACTACCCCAACACACTCATGTGCGAGATCCGTGGCTCAAGCCCACGAACGAACTCAACATAGGACAAGGTCCAATAAAGGCACATACCTACAAAATGGCGACTTCACTGGGGATAATTACCGATAGGTAAAGTGGACACACTTGAAAGTCTCATAATTCCATCGATCTTTTTCATTGAATTGTGCATATTGCATGTGTCCCTTTTGAATAGGGTCACGCCTTAGAATCCATGGTCTATTACACCCCAATAATTCTCCCTTTTTCCTGTGAAATATTTAATTGAAGATACAGAGAACTTGTGACATGTTATCGCCACGCGTGAAAACTTTTCGGCTTATTCAGAATATTGCAGCGGAAAATGACTAAACCAAATAACAAAACTTTTAGGAAAACTATCAAAGAATTTAAAATTGTACAACTTGGACCCATCTTTAATCCTTTATTCGAAACTGAGGATAAAAATTTTGGCAAAATAACGAAACTTGAAAACCATTTTATCTAATTGAAGGTTATGTGATATCAAGAGGGGGGGGGGGGGGTGAATTGAATATAATTATCTATTACCAATTTTTCTCTCTTTTCGGACTTAGTATGAGGACTAGTTGGTGTTTAGACACCTAAAAGTGTCTCCAAAAGTAGTATCAGTGATGAAACATACGCGTCTCGCGATTGCTTCGAATTAGAAAGAGTTTTGAACTCACAAAGAGTTGGAAATACGTGGTCATACTCGAATATTAGCATAGGACAATAAGGGGCAAAATATTTCTTTATTTTTTATTATTTCTATTTTCAGGTTTCTTTCTATTTTGGTTTTTAAAATAATTTATACTGGTGTTCTCTTGATTCTACTTTTCATCACACCCTTCACATTTTTCTGAGCTCACCAGTATTTTAGTTATTTTTCTGATTTTTCTATATTTTCTATGATTTTTATAGTTTTTATACGCAGAAAATACAAAAAAATACAATATCACAAAAAAAACCGGAATACGTGGACCTTAGAACACTCTGAAGCTCCTTGCTTGGGGACAGAGTGTCTAGGTGCGTCGAACAAAGCAATCAAGGCAAATCCGAAATAAGATCGAAGGAATCGCAATACAGTGAAGATAATCGAGCGTATATACGCAGAGCCTGCGTAATATAGCTCAGGTACTGCGATATTGCCGGGCCTGCGTATATAGCAGTGTTCCCTGCGTATATACGCTCGATTTTTCCTCCTTGGCCTATAATACGTGCCTTTGCTCATTTCGACGGACACCCGTCTATTCTACCTAACGTCCCTAACTTGCGTTCACCTTCCACACTCTCATACACTCTAACACATACATTCTTGGTTCTAGCATCAATTCTATTTCGATCCAACGAGCGATAACAAGGTTTACTTCTGAGATTACTCACCTACAACTCTCCTTCGCATTCTTTTAATTGATTAATTATATCACGGTTCTAATTATTACACAATGTAGAAACGACTTTTGATCATTTAGTAAATATGTAGGGTTGTTATTATGCGTGTTTTCAAATTCTTTTTCGTTAACATTTATTTATCATCACCACCTTGTCACATTTATCATTATGCATATCGTTCTTTGTCAATACTAACATGTTTCTTTGTCTTGATTAGCAATCGTCAAGGACGTCTCTTTTTAGTTTTTACTTTACGATTTGTGTATTGCAGAGACAAGGTGAGAGGATATAATATACATTATTATGCTTCTAACCTTTGTTTTCATGTTTCGTTCTACTATTCTATCACACTGTATATATGCTTAAACAAGACCGGATTATGCGTATCAATTAACAGTAGATAATCTGGCGAGGTTTCTTAGGCACCTTTTTAATATTGACTAACAATGAAGCGATCGCCATTGTCCGTAGAGTCTTTGTTGTGTGTATAATAGTACCACTTAGTAATCTTTAGGGTTAGTACACTTCTAAGGTGTCTAAAATGTAAGTTATGTGTATTCAAATACCGTGATGATGGAATTGCAATGAGACCGGAGTAGGGCAGCTACATGCGGGCGATTTGGGTTACAGATATGATTTCGTACCATGTCCCGACCACGACTGGTTACTAGATCGGACGTGGGGCCATAATTTGGCACCAACGTTTCGGGCGTCCGTGAATAACCTTTATAGGCACCAGGTGGCGACTCCCCTTTCTCGACAACATACCCAACGACTCACGTGCGGGTTCCGTGGCTCAACCACGCAACAGCACCGATGTAGTCCAACGCGCGCCCGCTATACGCGGGGTTGGCCCGTTCTACAATTTGGCGATTCATGGGGAGGGATAATCACGTAGGTTGAAGTGACAGACTTGAGTCTCGTCATTCCATCATCACGTTATTGGCTATTTTGCATGTGACCCTCGCGTAGGTCACGCTTAGGCTCCGTTGTCTCAATATGGGCATGTTCTATGCGCCGGACCACTTAAGGGGAGATATACCTTGGTTGGCTGTGGTTAATGGATTGCAATGGCTTAAGCAATTCCTATCCCGCCACTCGCGCTGTGTGCACGTGTTCACAAGTGCGTGTACTAAGGGGTAACTCGGCATAACATCACTTACCGTGAAAGTGTGCATATGGACCAGCTCGCCCTTAGGCGTGGTACCTTCTGACTTACCTTGACCGACCTAGTTACGTTGTCATCCCGGTCTTGTATATATGTGCATGTTATGGTCTAGCATTGTATAGTTCTAGCCTTAACACAACTGTTCATTAGTCATGGTCATCTATTTAGTTCACATATGCATTGTCATAGCATAGGGACTTTAGTTGGCTCTACTTAGTCTGTCTTCAAACTTTCAACTTACCACATAGACTCTACACTTAGGTCTTAACCTTGACCACTAGGGTCGCACAGACTTTGGACCTAAAGACTTGGCCTTGACGTACTCGAAATAGATTGACCTTTGGCCAAACTTGATCGCCCTTAGCGATACCTAACCACTTAGACATGTGCAATATACGTTCCTATGTCATTTGGTGCCCTTTAAAAAAAAAGCACATTCAAAAAACGAAAGGGGCACTTGATGCATTCATTCATTCTCAGGAATGACCATGGATTAGGACATGCTTTGCATCTGCGATCCAATTTCATAATGACCAGGAGGTTACTTAGAGTTTTTTGTTTGAAAAAGGCGTGAAGTGCGTCTCCATAGCTGCTCGACCCGAAGAGTTGAGCTCTAGACCCAACTACCTTCCTCCACTTCATATTGCCCCTTAGCCTTACCACCACAAAATGGCTCCCAACAAGAAAGCTCCGAGAACTTGCGGCAAGTTGCAAACAGCTTGAAGCTAAATCAAGGAGTTTGACTCGAGCTCTCCTTGGTAAGCTATTGGAAGGCAATCCAGAAAGCCTCGACCCACCTTTTCCAAGCCACCTCTCTTGACCCTAACCATTCAACCAACATCTGCCAAAGGATTTCTCGCCGAGACACTACCAAGTTCAAGACCGCTGATGCACCTTCGATTCCCACGTAATAAAGGGATTTATGCCCATGGCCCTTAAAGGGATTGACTTCTTGCCTGTTCCCAATGGTTTTCCCCTTTCCTTGGAACCCATATGTAGAAGTGGTTCTTTTCCTTCCTGAGAAGAAATAGCTACTTGGGAAGACATCCCAGCATTTCATGCGAAGGACTCCCACCAGGGTAACATCCAACCAACCCGTCACCTTCCGAGAGCCCTCGAAACACTTAAGAGGGAGAGCAACGCAGGGGTCCTACCTATACCTGACTACTGATGGAAGGCAGTTTGCTGTCCACCCTACGTCTCCGCTCTGTACTGGAATAACGAGATAGGTCAGAACTTTCATCTTCTGACTCCAGCCAAGAATACCACAACAGACCTCCTCTCAAGTCGAGCGCGCTTACCCATTCGCAGAAGTCTACACCACTTAGAAGTGCACACTAGCGCGATGATCTTACTTCGCTTTGCAGAAGTCAGTATAGGGTCTTAGCTTTAGGGTCGATCGGAGAGTTCCCCTTCCAATAGACCGTGTATCACTTCTTTTCCCATTTTGAGGGTCTAGTGTCATTAGGTTAGATAATCTCTACAATTAGACCTCGTATGTAATAAGTTCGTTTGGTATCATAAAACTTTAATTTTCTCATTATCTCGTATAGCTCTGTAATTTGATGTATCTAACTTTAATGAATCAAACAAA
Organism: Bassia scoparia; assembly: GCA_008642245.1. Taxonomy (NCBI): domain Eukaryota; kingdom Viridiplantae; phylum Streptophyta; class Magnoliopsida; order Caryophyllales; family Amaranthaceae; genus Bassia; species Bassia scoparia. The sequence goes on along the minus strand of SNQN01011914.1, from coordinate 2,132 downwards.
CTGATTGACCACACTCAATTCCAAATGACATTAGGGGCCTACTTCATGTCCAACAAAAAACCTAATTCCCTCCAATTCCTATCCATCAAATCAAAATCCCTTGCAACCTTTGAGCATAAACACTATCAATCCGCCTATTTTCATTCATCACCCACATCTGCTTAACCCTTGTGGATCAACGGTGCGTAGGAAACAGTGTGAAAAGAAAAAAAAAGAGAAGAATAAATGGGCAAAAGTAAAGAAAGAAAGCAAAAAATGCAAGGCTCAATGAAAGTCATCAAAAATAGCAAATCAATGCATTCCACAGAATTCAAAGCCCAATTCAAAAAAAAGAAAAGATCTAAAAACGCACACTGCGCACGTGGTGATCGTTCGTATACATCAGCCTTTTCGCCCTCGAAACAACCTCACATGCAACCGCAAAACCCTACACAGCATCATCTGTCCAAGCTCACCAACAGACTACGACGGTCTGATTTCCAAACGGTAGCGTGGAAGCTACCTTCCTCGGGTCCGCCCCAATATCAAAACAATTCAGAGGATGCACTCTCAAGTTGGTTTGATTCTCTTTAAGGCTAGAAGCACAAATTCCTATTGTGTGCACCACATAAGTACTCGAGCTACAGACATACATAACTTAGACCCCCCCAACCCAATTCCACCATGTTACTTACCCTTTTCGACATTTAAGCCTTATCTTTCTGAACTTAAGCCGTAATTCTTTCATCGCTCTATGGGGCTCCTCAACTCTTCCTTAGGCTATCTCTCTGTAGCAATCATTCAGACATCCCCTCAAAGAAATGCAACATTGCAGCATTTAACTCCATGTCTCTCCTCATGCGACATTACAGCATAAGTCACACGATTTGGAGCAAATCAAATCACTCCAATACTCATCCTGACACATTACCACCTCAAAGGCTAACAAACCATGCTCCACAAAATATCCCTGCCTTAACTTCTATCCACTCACCATTGCCACTTAACAACAGCCCAACCTCGAATTTCATCAAGCAAGCTCCTCAGACTGGGGGCGTCACCACTATGAACACATCCAATCAACACCACAACATTAAGCTTCATCCACCACGCAAACACCATGTGGTGGGGGCTCATTGCAATACAAGCATTGCCTATTGCTCGATGCGGGCAATTGAGACGGCTGTCATCCCACAATCAAAAACTTTTAAACATTGTTCTTTTCGTTGGTCTTTCCTGATTAGATCTAAGATAGATTTGCATTAACCGCTATACCCCATTGTAAGAACTTCATAGCATCATCATGCAGTTAACGGCATCATCATTACCATCATCAGCAATACATCTGCAACATTGATTGCCATTGCACCTTGCACCACCCACACACAGCTAGGGCCCATCCTTACATGCCTGTTCTCTTCACACGCTTTACGACAGTTCATGTCGCTATACGGATTGTTGTACACGCATCTTCCCCGAAAAGCCCTGGTCAGCCGTAGGGGAACTTTCGAAAGGACGAGGCGCTTTCCGAACTGAATGCTTACTAATTCCCAAGCCAAGGTCAGCCGTAGGGAGACATGTAATTTCACAACTTCCGCCGAAAAGGCCAGGTCGAGCGTGGGGAAACTTATCCGAAAGGACCACAGGCGCCCGACGGAATTGACGAACTTGATACTTACTTCACCGAAAGCCGCTCAGCCGTAGGGAACGGCATCTACATTATATTCTATTTCCGACAACAAGGTCCAGCCGTAGGGAGAGAAGCCCGCACCGAGGATCCCAGCCGCTTCCAAGGGCATAAACGCATTGGGCGCAAAAGAAAAGTAAAAACAAAAAAAAAAAGGTAAACAGGAAACTAACCTTTGTGTTTGAAGGTACCAGGACGCAGCGAATATCGGTGACTAGGGGTCCACGAACGGTCCTGAGTGCCCTCCGTCCCGAAATCAAATACCTATTAGACTTCCGTCTTACGGACTATTTGTCTCTTCAGACTACGAGACTAGTGGGAATGGCTTCTATACACAATATTCCTATTACACACATTCGCGGTTTTGGGCTTCTCCACTCAAATTCCGACCAAATTCTTCGGGTACAGCTATTCATCTACAGAAGCTCAGCCTTGGGTCTACAAGGTTTCTCCGCTACAGAAATCC
>SNQN01011913.1:0-17559 GCA_008642245.1 Bassia scoparia | reverse complement strand
ATTATGATTTGCAAAAGATGGTTAGGGCTTCAAAAGGTAAAAAATGCATAATTTGATCATATTCACTAGTAATTTTTTATCGAAACTACACATTCTGCTTTTTTTTATCACAACAAGTGAACTTTTGCAATATTTACATTTATTACTTTGACTAATATTTGTGATTTGTACATGATTAAACACATTTATAAGTAATTATACTAGATAAATCGGTCAAATCGGTCGGTCAGGTCGGTAATAGGTCGGTCAGCATTCTAAAACAGGTTGACGGGTTCGGTCAAATCTTCTTGTTCATGACCCAACTTTCCCAGGTCGGTTTCCATGTCAAAATTGGGTCGGGTTTGTTTTTGCCAGGTATATATGTATCTATGTAGCACGGAAAAGTTAAAGAGTTTTCAAAACGGAAACGTTTTGAAAATGCGTAAACACCAATTAAGAAAAGCGAGGAAAAAACGTTCATATAAATTTAAAAATTTAAATGTTTTAACAAGAAAGATAGGTAAATTGTCTTGAAAATAAATTTTAAAAAAACCACCCATTGAAAAGTCATACATATAAAAATATAACTTAAACTACCTTAAAAAATAAAATAAAAAATAGAGCACAAATAATCCATTTTTTGGCCCCTCGAAGAGTCATTTTGGAGACTGTCTTAATTTTTTTTCCTATAAGTTTTCCCACATCGTAAGGGTCATGGCCCTCATGGGGGATGACCCCTCGCCAAGTTTTAGCCCCCAAACAACGACTATTGTGCCTTCCAAGGGAGTTACGACAGTTGGAAATTCAAAGGAAAAAGTCCTTTGAACTCTCACATATCACACAAATTTCGCCCCAAATTTTGCATAGCATCATTATATAGTTGTGTGAACCAATCACAAATTTTTTGGCTCTTTCAACAATAATCGGTCTGGAGACCTCGTTTTCGTGATGTGTTATCCACATTTTTTGCCTCAAAATCGTCGTTTCGGCGAGTGTTTGAGTTTTGTCTATAATTTCTCCCTCAATCTTAAGGATCATTGGGAATGGCCCCTCGCCAAGTTTAATCCCCAAACGACAAGTGTTGTATCTCCCATGCTCGTTTCAACGGTTGGAAGTTTAGATAAAGTCTTTCGAAACCTCATTATATCTCGTAAGTTTGGCCTCAAATTTTGCGGGACATCATTATATCTCTATTATATAAGCCAAGGGGGGAGCAATGGTGTCCCCCTAGGAAATGTCTTATTCGCCCTTGGTAAATATAAACTAACATATTTAAATCTTRCTTAATTAATTCACTCCCTATTATAAAATTTTCAATCAAAGGAAGGTTTTAAATTTATCAAATAAACTACTACTTAAAACCTAAAACATTGATAGTAAAAAAATTATGATTGAAAAAAAAATTACAATTCAAAGAGCGTGAAATATAAATTAACAGTTTTTTATTTTTTTTTTATTTCTTTTACAAGTTTCAAGCACGCATATCGTGCACTAAAAAACTAGTAATATATAATTGTGAGAACCAACCACAAAGTTTTCGGCTCTTTCAACAAAATCATTTCGGATATCTCATTGTCATGATGCATAATCCACGTTTTTGGCTCCTGAAATCGTCCTTTCGACAACTGCCTAAATTTTGCCCGTAATTTATACCACAACTTAAGTGTCATATGGAATTACCCCTCGACAAGTTTTAACTTCAAACGACGAGTGTTGTACCTCCTTTGCCCGTTTCGATGGTTGAAAGTGTAAAGGAAAACTCCTTCGAAACCTCATCATATCTCAATGTTTTGGCATACAATACAAATTAATCCAAAATACAAAACTCACGCGTGAAATCTCGTATTGAAACTCATTAGACATTTGTTATTGAGAGGTTTTATGCGTGAGTTTTATATTTCAAATAATATTTTGGACTACATTAAAACCTTTAGTGCATTGAGTAAAGGTGGTTGGTTACATTAAAATCTTAAGTGCATTGAGTAAGAGTGGTTATGTGAGAAGCACATAACCCAAAATATTATACTGTAATATAGTTGGAGGATATTACAAAGTATATTTGCATTGAGTTTATAAGTATTAAAATTTCAGTTTCATGATTATTAATCCTTATTCATTCTCCCATTTAAAAAAAAATACTTATTCATTCTACAGTACTTGAACAAAACTTACTACTTACAGAGTATATTGACATTCAAAATACCCTATAGTCTGCATATTTATTTACTTTATTTTGAAAACGTTATTTTGAAAAGTTTCACTAAAATTAATTGTTGGGATGCTTGGCTCGAGCTTGCGGTGGACCTTGTTCTATTTTTGTTGCGTTTGTTCGGTTTTTTGCCTTTTCCCATGACCTTCTTATCTAGTTAAAGCTTGCGGGTAGGGTGCTTGGCTGGAGTCGGACTCCAAAAAAAATGCTCTGTTTACATTTGTTAATTAACAAATACTATCTTAGGGAGAGGGTTGTTGTGCAGTTGTGCACAAACGCATGTACTAATAATAAGCCATCTAATACAACTCAGAGAAAGGATAATTTACTGACTACTACTTTTCATCAATCAAATAACTGCAGAAAAACTAATAACAAAAACACCCTAAAGAGAATTAAAGCATGCCCACCTGAGCGAAGCCAGTTTTACTTTGAGGCTATGGGTAATTAAATTGCATTGTAAAACTATTGTTCCCGTTATGGCCACATTTACCAGCTTGGTGTATTCTAAGGAATTAGTGATAGTTGATTCGTATTTATTAGCCTTTAAATATTAATCATCAGAATAAGTCTTCAAATCTAGCAACTAAAAACCAAGCTTTGCATCAAGTCAAAAGTCAAAATATAAAATAACGTAATAACAGAGGAGAACACCAAAATAAAAGCCAACATCTATATCATTTGTGTTGTGGGATATAAATGGAACTGGAAATAAATTTAATTTAATTATCTACTTTATTTACTCAAGAACAAGAGATCCGATTATATCTTTGAGAATTTCAAGTCCCACAAAAAAATTAAAAAAAATTCAGCATCTTATTTTGTACAGTCTTTTAATTACTTTGTATTTTTTGCTAATTTAAGCTGGAAATGTCTATCGTTCAAAACTTTTTAAAAACAAGTAGAACTTGAACTAATACAAATATACCCATTATCAACCCTAATTAATTACAATTCTAAAACTCAGCCTTTTTTTCAGATTTGAGAAAAATAAATCTGACTATTCAATCACTGGACGACAATAAGACGAAGAAAGCCGATGTAAATCTTGCGAAAGACAGTTAAATTGACAAATTATGCAACAATAATACATGGATAAACAAATGGAAGGATATATATGAAAATTATTAACTACTTTAATCGAATGAAGCATTATTAACTGAATTATCTGAATTATTAATGGAATACAGATAAACAAATGGGCATTTATATGGAATACATTGTAAATCTTAATGGAAGTTATTAACTAAACCTTTAATCGAATGGAAGAATACGAACCGCGAAGGAGCCAACTGCGAGGAGCCGAGGGAGAACCGTCGTTAGTCTTACCACTCTGCTATACAACTCACTTCACTAATTGTGCTATTTCACCCTTATAATAGTGTTGAAACAAATCATGAACTTCATTAACTCATCACTAGAATCCGTAATAGCAATGAAACTAACTTCCGCAATTGTAGCCAACTTACTATATTGACCGGAATCATGGTCTCTACACATTCTCTTATTATATAAGCGTTAAGGGAGTTATGGTGTCCCCTATAAAGTACATACTATCCTTAATGAATTAGATTTTTAAAAATTAATTCAATCAACATCTTAAAATGAAAACTTTAAAGTCGTTAATGCATGCAAATTATTAGGAAAAATTTGATAGTTTTAACAAAAGAAATTAAACTCGATTAATTTATCAATCAATTAATCAAACTTACTTTGATTAATTTTTCAAATTACAATTAGTTGCTAAAAATTATCAACGTTAATTAACATTAAATCATTGTCGTTTATATGCAATCAAGAATACAATGGAATCTAGACAATAAGTTAATGCAATAATCTCATACATAAGTGAAGGAACAATGATGTCACCCATTGAATCCATTTATACTTTTATGTATCAATTATTTTACCCAACTAACCATTAAGTTATCAAAATAAAAAATGTAATTGACATTTTATAACTTTTTTTCAATCAATTAAGCTCTTAATTGAATTAATCAATATATATGATTCAAAATTATATTGATCCAATATTTCTTAGTTAACTTCTTGATTGATTCAAACAATCAATTCTGTACATCCCTGCAATACAATTGAATTTAATGCATATCTAAATTATCAATTTTTCATTTATAAATCAATTCATGTAATGAGTTTAGTAATACCAAAAAAATTTTCATTTCATACTCTATGTGGGTAGTTTACCTTATTCTTAGATCATCTTTTATGTTTCCAATTTGTTATGTCTTTTTTGTTAATTGAGAGATTTCAATTTTATAAATTCTGTACTCCGCGTACTAAGATTTTCGATCATCAATTCGCATCAATAATCTTGTTACGATTTAATTTTTTGTATATTTTTCGTTAAAATCATTATTTTACGATATTGATTTCTATTTATATATTATTATTGTTTCTAATTATGTTATCGTATTATTATTTAAGTTTTGTGAGAAACATATTGATCATCATCCGCCAAAATTAATATAAACAATCAATGAACAACTCAAAAAAACCATTAAACTATTGGTATAAAGAAAAACATACAAAATTTATAATTATTTATTTCTTCTACATACACGCACGTATCGCGTGCAAAAAATACTAGTAATATCTATAGAAAGACGCCAATACTGCAAAGTCCAGCATACACTCTCACAAGATACAAGGGGAAACTCTCAGATGTAAGCACATCTAAGTATTTGTCATAGAAAAAATCCTTGCTCTCAGACTTCAGCACATAATAATCTTCACTAGATGAGTCGTCAGTCAAGCGTTTGTCTAAGTAAGGAAAATGAACAACTCGTAGGAAAGCAAGAATAGTATAGCTGTCCTCCCCCACAAATCGATCCCCCCGGATACGATTTAATAGGGAATCTTTTGGCAGATTAGTATGCCAACCCCTGACATCACCTAAAGTCGCTAACAACGATATAATAGAGTCAGAAATAACCCCTGACTCCCGGTTGAATTGATTGTCTTCATTGCCTTGATTGTTTGTCTCAAACAACTTAAAGACATCTCTGGCATCTTTTAGCAATTGTTCTTTACATTTGTGGATTTTCATCCAAATCAACTCATAGAAAGAGAACCGTCGCTCCCAGAACCAGAGACTCGGATGATCTACAATGAGGCAGCGATTTGTTTTTAGCTGACAAAAATCACTCATCAACCCTCGGAGATGTTTCAGCTCACGTGTCAGATCGTTACCAGCCAGAATAAAATCAAAAATAAGTTCACTCAAGTGCATCATGTCGTTCTCAATCGACATCTCAGCCTGACAACCATGGTTCTGCCCCGTGTTTTCATAAATCAAAGTGCATGCCAGGAAAACAGACCTAATGCCACGTCTATGTTCAATGCCTTTACTAAACACGTAATTTTCTGGATTGTAGAGAAACCCATGAAACTGACCCCTGGAGTGAAGCTCCATGACAGCCTTTAACATGCTCTGGATTACCAATCTGGTATCCTCAGCTAATCTCCTGCAATCCCAACTGGAAACGGTATCTACTTTGTTCAGCTTTCGATTATCAGTGGAATTCCAAAAATCATAGAGACTGTCCCAATGAGAATGAGGGTCAGTCTTTCCTGCTAACCAGTCCACTAGGGTGTAGTCAAATTGAACACATGTAAGGATAGACTTATTCATCTTGTCAAATCCATGAACAACATATCTATCAGACTTGTCAGCATCCATCAACACATGCATATCATAAGGAGAATATCCCCGATCATAGACCGGAAAAATTGAATCAGTGGGCAAAGTACGAGACACTAAATACCTGGATGGCTCAGCGACAACTGCAGGAGAACTTTGGACGAGAGTAGAAGTTACGGCAGCAATATCATCGGCATCGGGGAAAGTTGTGGGGGTGGGAGGGAGTTCAGGGAGTGACATGACTTCTTTTCCCTTTGATTTAGAATTTTCTTTTTCAATATTGTCAAATTTTTTTTTTCCCTTTGGTTGAGAACTTTTTTTTTCAATCTTGTCATGTTTTTTTCCCTTATCAGCCTTTTTCGAATCATCGGCATCCCAAAATTCATCCACAATTTCATTAAAACCAGCTATTATATCATCCATTGTTAAAGTAAGAGGGGCAGGACCTAAACCTTGTTCTATGAATTCACTCAAGTCAAAAGAAATTGGCGTAAACGGTGGGGCTTGCGACTGCGGTGGATCTTGCGGTTGGGATGCTTGGCTCGAGCTTGCGGTGGACCTTGTTCTATTTTTGTTGCGTTTGTTCGGTTTTTTGCCTTTTCCATGCCTGTCTAATCTAGTTAAAGCTTGCGGCGTAGGTGCTTGGCTGGAGTCCGACTCCAAAAAAAAATGCCTTTACAATTTGTTAATTAACAAAATATTAGGAGAGGTTGTGGTGCAGTTGTGCACAAACGCATGTACTAATAATAAGCCAATCTATACAACTCAGAAAAGGATAATTTACTACGACTACTTTTCATTCAATCAAATAAACTGCAGAAAACTAATTAACAAAACACCCCTAAGAGAATAAAGGCATCCCACTGAGCGAGCCAGTTTTACTTTGAGGGGCTAATTGGTCAACTTATATTGCATAAAACTATTGTTCCCATATGCCACTATACCAGCTTGTGTGTAGTCTAAGGATTATTGATTATATGATTCGTCCATTATTATTTGAAATATTAGGTTCATCAGGATAAGTCTTCAAATCTAGGCAACTAAACCAGCTTGTTGGCATCAATTCAAAAGCAAATAAATAAACGAATAACAGAAGTAAACACCAAAATAAGCCAACGAATCTTATCTTTTTGTGTGGATATAAATGGACTGAAAATAATTAAATTTCTAATTTATCTAAACTTATTGTACAAGAAAACAATGAGATCCCATATATTCTTTGAGACACTTTTCAAGTCCCACAAAATAATTATAAAGAAAAATTCAGATCTTAGGTTTGTACAGTCTTTTTGTAATTACTTTGTATTTTTTGCTAATTAAAGCTGGAAATGTCTAATCGTTCAAAACTTTTTAAAAACAAGTAGAATCTTGAATCTAATACATATATACCCATTATCAACCCTAATTAATTACAATTCATAACTCAGCCTTTTTTCAGATTTGAGAAAAATAAATCTGACTATTCAATAATGGACAATTAAGCACGAAAAAGCCATGTAAATCTTGCGAAGACATGTAAATTGACAAATTCGTTAATCTTACCACCGCTGCGCTGATAATTTAGGGTAGTCGGTGGCTGAGTGGGCTGAGATCTGGAAGAGACTAGAGAGAGAGAGCGAGACAGTGACTGAGAATGTTGAGAGTGAGAGAGCTTTAGGGTTTAGTGAATACACTTTACAAGTTTACAATAAGCAGTAGTAAATTAGTAATGGACCTAAATTTCAAAATAAGCCCAATACAATAATACATGAATAGTTGAATACAATAAGCCCAATATATGAATAAAACTTCGGATATTTAATCGGATACGCATATCCGAAATTCAGATATTCGGATATCCGATATTCGATATTTTTGGATTTTCGGATATTCGAAATCTGAAATTTCGATATTCGAGTTGGTATTCGATATCCGATTTTTTTCGGATCGGATATCCGATCCGAAAAAAATCAGATCGGATATTCAAAAAAATCGGATCAGATTTTCAAATACTTTTGCTCTGCCCTAGAGAGAATGAGAGTCAAGAATTAGAGTGTGTTTGGTGGAGAAGAAATAATGCGAAGAGAAGTGGAAGTGGAAGTGGAAGTGGATGGAAATATATAACAGTTTTCGTCATTTGATTAAACAAGTAAGGAGGGGAAAGAAAGGAATCACAAGGAATTGAAAGGAAAGTTTTTTTATAATTGCTTTCCTTTCTTTTCCTCCCAAAATTGAGAGAATTTAGGAGGAAATAAAAAATAAACATAATTTTTATTCCTTATCTTCTCTTCCCTTCCTTTGTTAATGTCTATCCAAACATGGAAAAATAAGCTGGATTATTTCACTCCCTCTATTTGAACCAGACATGGGAAAATAAACTTTTTTTCTCTTCCTTTCATTTTCCTTCCTTTCTCTTCTTTTCCTTTCTCTTTCTTTCCTTTACTAGTATTAAACCAAACCGGTTGTTAGGGTTTAGAGGTTGGGATTGGAGTTTGAAGATGAATTTTCGAATGAGTGAAGAGGGTCTAGGGCAAGGTTGCTGTTGGGCAGGGTCACATTCGTGAAGTCCGTCGTCTTCACTAGTTTAATTGTTTGACTTAGGTTTTGTTTCTTTCTTTTCTTTAATTGGTGTTTGTGGCTTTATTAATAACCTTAGTTTGCTCGTCAAAAAAATATCCCTAGTTTGTTTTTCGCCCTTTGAGTTGTGTGAGTATTCATTATTTGTTGTCGTGTTGAACTATCGTCTCGTTTTGCGGAAGATCGGTGGTAGGACTCGGGTCTTTACGAATCTCAATTCTAGAGGTGGTGGTTGGGTTTGGTCTGTTCCTGAATTTGGAACGGTTCTTGGACTTGGGTGTTGCCTGATTTGAGACTTTAATTGGAGAGTGTAGTTTTACTGTTTTGTTTTCTCTCGTCGGCGCTGAGCGATTCTTACCTGAAATAGTTTATTTGGATACTACGTCTCTTGGGTCTTTATTTTTGTCTAATAAATTTTCCCCTTGTGGTGGCTTCTAGGTTGTTTATTTTGGTTTTATTTGCGTTCTCCGATCCTCTTAGATTCTAAACTATGGAGTTAGTTATTATAAGTAGTGTGTTATGGGTTTCATTGACTGTGAATATCCAACCGTTTCGATTCAATTGTTAGGGTTATTTAATGTACTCTGCAAGCATGGTTATCCAATTAACTTTACATCAGTTATTATGCCGAATTGCTTCGGATGAAAATTTTCTTTAAGGCTTTATATGTTCAAGAATTTGAATAATCGTGTGATGTATTTCGTTCTTTAATTTGGATAGGTATATTTGTACTTGTCAATTAATTTCTGCGGAATTCGATTGTAAGTGTCGTTTGGCTTTTTTACATTAATGAAATCTTTTATTTTTTGCGTCAAAAAAGCCCAAAGGTAGTAAAGAAGATTCGCGGTCATCAATTATCACAACAAGAAAACCAACGATTACCGACCGTCCAAAACAAACCAAAAACGGTCGGTAAAAACGCGGAAACGGTCGGAAAAAGGTTTACCGACCGTCAACGGTCGGTAACGGACGGTCGGCAATATATTGGTCGGTAATTCAGAGTTTACCGACCGCTGAACGGTCGGAAAATAATTACCGACCGGCTTACCAACCGTTAAGGCTAGCAGACGTTGAATTGCGTCCGTCAATAACGGACGGAAATCTCCGTCCGTTCCAACTGGACGGTAATTACCGACCGCTGAGCGGTCGGTAATCGTGTCAACACCGACCGTTCAACGGTCGGTAAGTCTGTTTCCCGCCATTGCAAGTCAGAGATAAAATAAAAAAAATTGAGATTACCGACCGCCTGGACGGTCGGTAAAGGTCAAACTGCTCTAGTGTTTGACTAATACCGACCGTCCAGGCGGTCGGTAATCTGAATTTTTTTTTATTATTATTTAATTCTTTAATTCCCTGTAAAATGATGCAATTACGAAATAATTTAAACAATACGTTTCAATACTCCGAAGTGCAATGATCCATTAACCTGTACGTAGCATTTCATCAAAAGACAAATGTGGCTACAAAATGTGTTTAGTCGTTTGTTCTAACACATDAAAACGCAAAATGTTTTCATAGATGCTTACATACACATCCTAACTCCTAACACAACACTACAGTCCTATGTGGCACAGGATGCCGGAGGGTCATGAGGGTCGTCGTCTCTACGAGYGAAAGGAGTGCCACTGCACTGCTGGCTGAAGATCTGGTTGTAGCGGTCCAATGTGGCCTGCAACTGCGAGATATACTCATCTCGCAGCCTGTAAGTTCCGAACCGCTCTAGCTCCACAACGGCAAAGCCGCTACTGCTCACCTTCAGACGTCCTCTCTAACTCTGTCCCGGCTCGCATCGGACTCTCCAACTCGCTAGAGAGAAGAAGTGAGAGAAAATGAACAGGAAGGACTCCAATTGTAGAAGAAGTACCTGACCCCTACCTTTCAACCTCTCGTCAGTAAGATCGCACTCGTACCAAACCCAGGCACTTTTCCTTTCTTCTTCCACCGACAGATCACGAAGAAACCTTGTTAGGGAACTTGTGGTCCTTGGACATGACTTTTCCAGCAAGCTTTATTCTCATTATGTTTCCCTAAGAATAATTTCGCCTAACACTAGGATTAAACACATGGAACCAACATAGCATCATTTTACGCCATTTTGGTATTTTAGATCCAATTTAGCGCCTATTGTACACATTTTCAACCCATACAGGTTTTAAGCCATAACTTGTTCTAACAAAGCACTTAAGCTTCTCAGCTACTTTCTTGTGGTTTAGAACTCAAAACCACCAAATAGCTCATTTAGCCATTTCAGGCCATTCGGTTCCATTTCCTCGCGCCTTATTTACAACACTTTCAACCCGAATTACAAGGTTTTAAGTATAAACATGTTCTAAACATAGTCACTATCTTCCTCAGACTCTTTTTTAGTGGTCGTTTAGACATCCAAACACCAAATAGCTCAATTTTTGAGCCAATTTTCGGTAATTTTCGGCGCACGACTCTTTCCAGCCGCCTAATTGGACAGCATTTTCAAACCCGATTACAGGTTTTAAAGATAAACATTGATACGTAACGATAGTCAGTTTAGTTCCTAAGATTGTTTTAGTGGTATTAGACACTCAACTTCAAATAGCTCATATTTAGGCCATTTATTTTTGGTCATTTTAATCCATTTTCGCTCCTAACTTATACCACTTTCAAGCCCATTACAAGGTTTTAAAGCATAAAACATGTCTAACATAAAGTCACTTAAGCTGTCCAAGACTTGATCTTTATGTGTTTACCACTCAAAACTACAAAACTAGCTCATTTTAGGCCATTTTTCGGCTAACTTTTCGGCCATTAGTTCCCCGCCTTAATCTTACACACTTTCAACCCAACTTACAAGTTTAAAGTTAAACATGTCCTAACACAAGTCACTTAAGTTCACTAACACCTTGTTGTTATTGGTTTAGGCACACTCAAGAACTACAAAAAAACTCAATTTTAGGCCATTTTTCGGGCCATTTTCGGCCCATTTTCGCTCCCTAACTTACTTACACTTTCAACGTTCATTAAAAGGTTTTAAGCTAAACATGTTACATCAGTACTTAAGCTTACACTACAGATTGTATTTAGTGGTTTAGACACTCAAAACTCAAAATAGCTTCATTTGTACCATTTTTGGTCAGTTTTAGTCCATTGTTTCGCTCCAACTTATACACTTTCAAACCCATTAAACGGTTTTAAGTCATAACATGTCTAACATAAGTCACTTAAGCTTCCTAAGACTTGTTTTAGTGGTTTAGACACTCAAAACTCAAAATAGCTCATTTTAGGCCATTTTTGGTCATTTTAGTCCATTTTCGCTCCTAACTTATACACTTTCAACCCATTACAAGGTTTTAAAGCATAAACATGTCTAACATAAGTCACTTAAGCTTCCTAAGACTTGTTTTAGTGGTTTAGACACTCAAAACTCAAAATAGCTCATTTTAGGCCATTTTCGGCCATTTTCGCTCCTAATTTACACACTTTCAAAACAATACAAGGTTTTAAAGCATAAACATGTCTAACATAAGTCACTTAAGCTTCCTAAGACTTGTGTTAGTGGTTTAGACACTCAAAACACAAAAAAACTCATTTTAGGCAATTTTTGGTCATTTTCGGCCATTTTCGCGCCTAATTGACACACTTTCAACCCATTACAAGGTTTTAAAGCATAAACATGTCTAACATAAGTCACTTAAGCTTCCTAAGACTTGTGTTAGTGGTTTAGACACTCAAAACACAAAAAAACTCATTTTAGGCCATTTTTGGCAATTTTCGGCCATTTTTGCTCCTAACTTATACACTTTCAACTCATTAAAAGGTTTTAAAGCATAAACATGTCTAACATAAGTCACTTAAGCTTCCTAAGACTTGTTTTAGTGGTTTAGACACTCAAAACTCAAAATACCTCATTTTAGGCCATTTTTGGCAATTTTCGGCCATTTTCGCTCCTAACTTATACACTTTCAACTCATTAAAAGGTTTTAAAGCATAAACATGTCTAACGCAAGTTAAGAGACAAAATAAGCCATTGGATTAGGAATATACCTTGATTTGCTTTGCTTTGTCGCTCACAGGCACTCCATTTTTCGTGTGCGTATCAAGAAACAACTCCGCAGCAGTAGGAATTACTRCATTTTTRGCAGCCTTAAAAAGCAAATGAATGTATTGGATTAGGTTTACATTATAAAGCAAGTTTCTGAAAATAAATAATACGCTACTTACCAATCTCTTCGCACGCTCGGCGGCCGAAATAGAGCCAGCACAATGTGAGGATTGTACTTTGTTTGCCAAGTCTCCACCTCGCCTATTCTTTGATTGCTTCTAAGACCGTTCTTTGTAATCATCCTTGTCACAATTTTTCACCATCGCATCATGGACTTTTTTAGGCATCCATGGGGGGCAAACACCAGCATTCTTCCCCTTAGTGTGTTGATAGTGCAGATTTTTCAGACGATGTCCGGCTTTCATGTCAAAGTGTCGCCTAACTTGCGTCTCCAACTCCGACCTCCATTTGTAGATTTCCTACATGTACATAATGGTGCACAAAGAAAACATATAGCTTAGTATACTAGATTTCAGTCACCATTGTACTACATAAAACAAATTAAGTAAGCTATTGAACATAAACGGGGTCCACCTTGAATAATTTGAACCAATGATCTTTAGTGGCGACGTCGACCTTCGAGTAGCATGTCCATGGATGGTGAAAGTAAGCATGGAACACCGCTGTAATGTCTCGAGTAATGCCACTGTTATTGGTGAACCTTACAAAAAACAATTCAAAGTAACAACTTTAACAAAACATATAAATGTAAAAAATAATTAACAAATACCGTTAAAATGTTTTTAACTTATCATATTCCGGTAGGGTCCAACTCCGTCCTCCCATCTTCCTGTTGTTGCTGTTCCCCATTAGCCTGCTCCTCCTGCCCCTGTTCCCCTTCTCCAGTAGGGGGAGTACGCTGATCCTCAGACATCTGCAAGTTATAATTAGTAACAAACATAAAATAATATGTGCAAAACTAAATACAATCAAAGACAAATAACCACAGATGGAATACAAAATACTTAAGTATTCAAATGGAATCTAACAACATAACTCAAACCTAGAAGTGTTACAATAATTAGAAAAGTTTTACAATCAATATCAACTAAACATATTGTTGGTACCCATTGAGCCACCAGGCCCAATGGCCACCAGGGCCCATGTCAACTAAGTCCAATAAGCCCAATTCGTGCCAAGCTGATCCAGTAGGCCCAGTCAAAGGGAGTCAAAGCCACCAACCCACTAACCAAAAGTTGGATATATGCATGACACCTACCCTGGTATATCAGTACGCCACTTGTCACATTTGAGGAAGCCTTGACCATGCAAAGTCTCGGGTATAAAAGCAGGCTGGAAGCCCCAAGGGCTGGTAAGTTCATTCGAACACACACACCTCCTACATTACATTTCTCTCTAAATATTGACCACCCTGGTAAATACTGACACCTCCATCGAAGGGGCTGTTCCTGGGTTGCCCCAGGGTAGTTCAACCGTGTTTTGTAGGAGCAAGGATTGCAGACCAGGTCCATCTTCACCAACACCGGCTCGTTGGCAGCTGCCACGTCAGCAGTACCACATATTGTACCAACAATTTGGCGCTAGAAGGAGGGTCGTAGTGTCACATACGGAGTGAAGAGAACCATGGATGCATCCAACCAGGAGATGATGCATGGTGGTGGAGCTGACCATAGAAGGCCAGAGGAGGTCTCTTCCACAGCAAGAAGCCGCTCCTCGAGACGTACCAGGTCAGCAAGACACCGGGAAAGCCGGGGTTCAATGCCACCACCGTCTCATCACAACCCATCACAAAGTCCGAGGAACCAGAATACTGGGACGTTTGGACAAGGTGGGACTTATCAACAAGAACCTCCTCCCTCTGGGAGAACACGAGGTTACTCGACTCCACCAAGCCCAGACCAGGTGGAGCAGGCGAGAAATATCTTAAGACGTGCAGGTCTGGCATCCTCAGGTTATGGTGGAAACACTTCGGGAGTGGGAACCACTCAAGGTAATGACTTTTATGGTCCAAACCTGCCCACACCAAGCCGCTCGGCCAGGAGGTACCATGACCAGGTAGATGGCGCAGACAGACCACCACGACCACACGTCAGAAGGCGACTAAATTACTCGCCACCACATCCTTCCTCCTCACCATCGTTTGGGTCCTCACCATCGATGGAAGGCCTGCCAGATGAAACTGGCATGGGACCTGAGGTGAGGTACGCGAGCCCTGCACACCGAGACCGGTCAGCAACGGTCAGGCATGGGTCACAAGCAGAATCCGCTGGATATACGTCACAGACTACCAGACCTGGACATGCAACCAGGCCTGGGCGGTCAGTTCATGACAGGCTGGGAAATCGACTCTCAGCTTTCCAAAGGTTGGGAGAACCAGATCCGATACAGGGTCAACCTGCAACTGTTGTTTCCCCTGGTCAAGCTACAGTGCATGCAGCAGCTGAGATCAGGTATCCTTCCTCATCACCACTTAGTGAGGAAATTTTGAAAGCTCGGTCACAAAAAGTTAAAATGCCAGGCCACATCAAATTTGATGGTACTGGAGATCCTGAAGACCATGTGGCCCTTTATGAGGGACACATGTACCTGGGTGAATTTACAGATGCAACCTGGTGCAAGTATTTTCCTACCACCTTGACAGGAATTGCACAGGCCTGGTTTCGAATATACCACCAGGTAGTGTCCATAGCTTTGCTGACCTGGCGGATCAGTTCAGAAATCATTTCATAAGTGGTAGGAGAAGAGAAAAATCTTCAGTTGAGCTTATGTCAGTAAAGCAGGGTAAAGATGAAAGTTTGCGTGATTATCTTACCAGGTTCAATAAGGAGGCCATAATGGTCTCCAGATCAAAACCTGATGTGGTAATCATGGCTTTGCAGTATGGTCTCAGACCAGGCCCGTTCAGGGACCACCTCACTAAGTCAAAGGTGGATACCCTGGCCCAGGCAATGCGAATCTCAGATGAGTATATCACCCTGGAGGAGTTCAACAAGACCACAGCACCAGGTGGAACAGCAGCTCCGAAAAAGGAGGAAAAATCACCAGCTACTGCCCAAAAATCCAGAAAGGAAAAGAGGGAGGAAAAGAAAAAGGAGAAAGCATCAGCACCACTTCCACCTATTTTCGAAAGTTTTACCCCCCTCAATACAGACAGGGCAGTAATATATGCAACTCACAAGGGAGAGGATAAATGGATCAAACCTCCCAAGAAGTCCAGGGCTGGAAAGGATCCTAATAAGTACTGTGACTTCCACGAGTGTCCTGGTCATTCCACTGAAGATTGTGTCCAGCTGAAGAATAACATTGAAGACCTAATCAGAAAGGGATTCTTTTCTCAGTACAAGAAATTTGCCAAAGATCAAGAGGAGAAAGACCAGGGCCAGAAGGAAGACAGAACAGATCAACCAAGGAGATACCAGCCCAGGAGGCCAATCAATGAAATTTCTGTTATCTTTGGCCCACCTGCCTCCAAGAAGCATCTGAAAAATAAGGTCAGAACAGCTAGTTGTTCCAATTCTTATCAGTCTGAATGTTTAGATATTCCTGAAATTAGCTTTGGACCTCAAGACTGTAGGGGGCTGGTCCAGCCCCATAATGATCCCTTGATATGTTCAGTCCAAGTGTGCAATCACCTAGTCCATAAAGTCCTGATTGATGGGGGTAGCTCTGTAAATGTACTTTATTATCATGTTTACCAAAAAATGGGGTTACAGGATAGCAATATGGAGCCCACATCAGGACCTATAACAGGATTTTCTGGAAACTCAATTCTTCCTAAAGGTGAAATTAATTTGCCAGTCACCTTGGGGGATGAAGAGTTAGGGAGAACTGTTATGGTCAGGTTCCAGGTGGTAGAAGCTTATTCACCTTATAACATTATTATGGGAAGAACATTCATGGGTGCCTTTGAAGGTGTAGCATCTACCTATCATCTGTGCTTCAAGTATGTATCAGACTGTGGTAAAGTTGCAGTGTTGAGAGGTTCTCAAATAGCAGCCAGGTCATGTCAGCTAGCCCTGGTGAAATCATCAAGGAAACAAGACTCAGACAAGCTTCGGAGGCAGGTAGAGGAAATGGGGGCTGCATCCAGTCCACAGCCTTTAAAGAAGAGGGTGATCCAGGTCACAGAACCAGAAGCAACTCATTCTCAAGAATCAGCACAGTTTTCTACTGGACCACAGATTGAATTAGACAGGGTAGCCCTGCCACAACCAGTCGAAGGCACAGAGTCAGTACCTCTGGTCAAAGACACTGATAGAATGGTCCAGATTGGTTCAGACTTGGGGGCTCAGGAAAGGTGTGACTTAATCAGCTTGCTCAGGGCTCATGAAGATGTGTTTGCTTACTCAGCAGATGAAATGCCTGGGATTGATCCTGAGGTAATATCGCACCATCTCTCTCTGGATCCAGCAAAGAAGCCTGTAAAGCAGAAGAAGAGACACTTTTCCATGGAGAAGAATCAAGCCATTGAGGCAGAGGTCAATAAATTGTTAGATGCAGGGTTTGTGGAGTTGTGCCACTATCCAGAGTGGCTGGCAAATGTGGTGATGGTCAAAAAACCAAATGCCACCTGGAGAATGTGTGTGGATTTCACAGACTTAAACAAAGCCTGCCCAAAAGACTGCTACTCTCTTTCATGGATGCTTTCTCAGGATATCACCAGATACACATGTATCCACCAGACAAACAGAAGACAGCATTCATCACCAGCTGTGGTGTTTATAACTACATCATGATGCCCTTTGGGCTCAAGAACGCTGGAGCCACCTACCAACGTATGATGGACCAGGTCTTTGAGACTCAAAGGGGCAGGAATCTGGAGGTATATGTTGATGATGCCATTGTCAAAAGTGTCAATCCAGAAGATCATGTTGAAGACCTTGCTGAAACATTTGCAAATTTGAGGAAATACCAGGTCAAACTTAACCCAAAGAAATGTGTCTTTGGTGTTAAGTCTGGTAAATTCTTGGGATTCATGGTCAGTCAGAGAGGAATTGATGCTAACCCTGATAAAGTGAAGGCAGCATTGGACTTGCCAGAACCGAGAAGCATCAAAGATATACAGAGGCTAACAGGCAGAATGGCTGCATTATCCAGATTCATAGCCAGGTCATCTGA
>SNQN01011912.1:0-17562 GCA_008642245.1 Bassia scoparia | reverse complement strand
TGCTTCTCAAGCTCAATCTGATCCTCTTTCTTCTTCTTATGCAAACATGAACTTTGCAGATATACTTCTAGCTTCTAATGTTGACACTGTGAATCAATATTTTACTAAGTCTCATTGGATAGTTGACACTGGTGCATCTGAACATATGTGCTCAAATAAATCCTTATTCTCTTTTTTGAGTCCTTTGAATATTCCTATGCCTGTTACACTTCCTGATGGATCACACAATTATGTTTCTGATATTGGTTCTGTGATTTTAACTCCTGATCTTACTCTCAAAAATGTGCTATATCTTCCCTCCTTTAATCATAATCYTCTCTTTGTTGGTAAACTTCTAGATGATAACAAGTTGATTGCTAGTTTTTCTGATAGAAATTGTGTTTTCYAGGACCTCTCAACTAGAACTGTTGTTGCAAYAGCTATCAGAAAGGCWGGCTTATATCAGTTTGTTTCTTCTGCTTCTGATTCCTTATCTTCTTCAGTTGATAATTCTTTGAATAATGTACAAGTGAATCATGTTGATTCTACTTCTAGTATTGGTTTGTTACATGCTAGACTAGGACACATGTCTTGTACTTCTTTGCAATATGTACCTCATTTTCAGTTTAATAAAGCAGATTTATCAAATTTTCATTGTGAATCTTGTTTGTTTGGAAAACATCACAAACTGCCATTTCCTGTTTCTAATTCTCAAGCTCCATCTATTTTTCATTTGGTACATATAGATTTGTGGGGTCCATACAGGACACCATGTCTTTCTGGTGCAACCTATTTTTTGACTATTTTAGATGACCATTCTAGAACTACTTGGACTCATCTTCTACATTCTAAACAACAAGTTCCTTTCATCATTTCATCCTTCCTRTCTTATGTTGAAAACCATTTTTCTACTACTATTAAGTTTATTAGAAGTGACAATGGCACAGAAATCCTGCAAGATTCTTGTTCAACTATGTTTGCTACTAAAGGGATTRTACACCAAAGGAGTTTAGCTGGTGTTCCCCAACAAAATGGGAGGGTGGAAAGGAAACATAGACACTTATTRGAGCGAGGTTGCTARATCTTTGAGGTTTCATGCTAGTTTACCCATAAAATTTTGGGGTGATTGCTTGCTATCAGCTACTTACCTAATCAATCTGATGCCAACTTCTATTCTCAATTGRAAATCTCCATATGAAGTCTTGATGGGCAAGAAACCAGATTATTCTCMTTTGAGGGTGATTGGYTGTCTRAGCTACCCTACAGTTAAATCATCAGACAAGTTTGCTCCCAAAGCTCATAAGTGTATTCTTCTGGGCTATCCCTTTGCTCAAAAGGGTTACAAACTTTATGATCTTGAAACCTATAAGGTTGTTATGAGCAGGGATGTTGTTTTCAAGGAAGATATTTTTCCTTATAAAACAATTCCTACCTCAACTGATTCCTTTCAKCTTCAARCACATCAGTCCTCCCCAATTTATCCTTCTTTTTCAATTGCAATTGATGATTCTCCTCTTTTCCATGACAATATTCCTCCTTTTCCTAATCAATCTTTGCAAAATTCTACTTCTTCTTCTCCTCTTTCTCATGCTTCTCCTTTATCTCATGATTCTCCTTCCTCTGTCAATTCAGATTCTTCTTCTTCTAACACCACTTCAAATATTCCTCAACCTTCTCCTATTGTTACTCAACCCTTGGAACCCAGAAGATCCACTAGGGTCTCTAAACCTCCCACAAAATTTGATGATTTTCTTACAAAAATTCCAAATATAAAACCCTTCACTACACCACAGGATGGTTCCTCTCCTTCTTTGTCTTTCAATGTTGTTGCACCTTCTTCTAGCCTAATCTTGGAACCTACTGAATTACAAAATCTTTCCAYCATGCTGTYAGTTCATGAGCCTACATGCTATACTAAGGCTGCAGAGGATCCTAAATGGGTGAAAGCTATGGAGGATGAGTTGCAGGCTCTTRAACACAATCAAACTTGGGATTTGACTTCATTGCCTCCTAATGCAAATGTCATTGGAAGTAAATGGGTGTATAAGGTTAAGTTTAAACCAGATGGTTTAGTTGAAAGATGTAAGGCCAGGTTGGTGGCCAGGGGTGATAAGCAAGTCAAGGGCAAAGACTTTAAGCATACTTTCAGCCCTGTCTCTTATACACATCTAGATGTGTATAAGAGACAGGGCTGCAGAGGATCCTAAATGGGTGAAAGCTATGGAGGATGAGTTGCAGGCTCTTGAACACAATCAAACTTGGGATTTGACTTCATTGCCTCCTAATGCAAATGTCATTGGAAGTAAATGGGTGTATAAGGTTAAGTTTAAACCAGATGGTTTAGTTGAAAGATGTAAGGCCAGGTTGGTGGCCAGGGGTGATAAGCAAGTCAAGGGCAAAGACTTTAAGCATAYTTTCAGCCCTGTAGCAAAGTTCACAACTGTAAGGACAATCATTGCTTTGGCTGCTRCTAGAAATTGGCACTTGGAACAAATTGACATCAATAATGCCTTCCTACATGGTTTTATTGGGGAAGACATATACATGCAACCCCCACCTGGATACAAGAAAGCTTTGCCAGGTCAAGTTTGCAAACTCAAGAGAACTCTCTATGGGCTTAGACAAGCCTCAAGAYAGTGGAATCTTGAATTAAAGAAATTTCTCACTCTTTCTCTTGGTTTCACTCAGTCAAAGAAAGATTTTTCCATGTTCACTAAAAAGGATGGAAAACATTTCACTGTGATTGTTGCTTATGTGGATGACCTTCTCATTTCTGGTTCAAGCAAAGAGGTGATTTCTTCTGTAAAGGCTCAATTAGATAAGGCTTTTACTATCAAGGATTTGGGCTCTTTGAAATTTTTCCTAGGGATTGAGGTTCATAGAAGTTCTGATGGGATTTTGCTCAATCAAAGGAAATACATTGTTGATYTGCTTAAGGACACAAACATGCAAAACTGCAAGGTTGCTCCTTTCCCTTTACCAAAAGGTTTGAAACTTAGTACTTTGGATGGGAATCTCTTGGCTGATCCTGAAGTTTACAGAAGAATGATAGGTAAATTGTTGTACCTAAACATGACCAGGCCTGACATCTCTTATGYTGTGCTACAACKCAGTCAATTCTTGGCTGCACCTAGGGCTCCTCATTTTGCAGCTGCTCTTCATGTATTGAAGTATCTCAAAGGGACCTTGAATGCTGGTTTATTCTATTCTTCTTCTAATAATCTCAAAATGTCAGCCTTTAGTGATGCAGATTGGGGCACTTGTGCCTTTTCAGGCAAGTCTCTTACAGGGTTTTGCATATTTCTTGGAAATGCTCTTGTATCATGAAACAAGAAGCAAAAGTTACGTCAAAAAGCTCCACTGAAGCGAGAATAGGTCTATGAGCACTACTACCAGTGAAATGGTCTGGGTTGATGGATTGCTGCAGAGATCTCATTGTCATGTTTTCTAAGCCTATTAGTCTTTTTGTGACAATAAATCTGCTAAATACATAGCAGAAAATGAGGTTTTCTTAGAAAGAACCAAACAATTAAAAACTTGATTGTAGGTCATTATATAAAGGATCATGTTGATTCCTCTTTGTTTCTTGACTCATGTCACTAGTAACTTGCAGCTGCTGACATTATGACCAAACCTTTAGGAACTGAGCAACATGATTTTCTTTGCTCCAAGATTGGTCTTGTCTTCTCTCAGCCAGTCCATTATGGGATGTTTACCTAATATTCCCTAATATTTTGTTAGCTCTCATACTACTACTTCATTGAGTTTGTTACTCTGCTCAGTTGTATCATCAGCCTAATATATGAAGGCTTGCTTAAGCTGAATTATGGATTATTGATGATAATGATAATCATTCTTTGATCCTACTTCTCCTCTTCTCATATTCACTGTTACATTGATCATATCATCCATATTTTCAGATACATATGATACTACTCTCAGAATGTTCTATTCAACTTTACTTTGACTTCATTTCAGAAAAGATAAGATAATTTATACAAAGTAAAAATAAGTTGAACAAAATAAACCCTAATTTAATCTCTGTTTTGACCCCGCATTAACTAATTTGGAATACTCATGGTATGGTGTTTTTCAATTTAACTCTGCAAAATGGAGTAAAAACACTAGGAAAACACAAAATGCATAATTATTCTCTATATAATTACAGCCAAGTGATTACACGCATYTACCTCAAACTACGTTACTAACGTTAAAAGAATTCAATGACCCCATATTCTTGTTAAATAATAGCAAAAATATATAGTTTTGACAAAATTTCAAATAACATATTCCTGATTTTTCTAGTTGCTATATACGGAGTATTGATTTTTGGTATCATTTTAAATTTTGTTAGATGCATTTGCAAAAAATCAAATATAGCAACTAAAACATTGGAGTGAGTACTATTAATTTGGTGCTAATAGAATCACAAAGCGAAGATGAAAATCGATCCCGTAATTTTCCAGAATTAAGAGGAAAGTTCTCACCACATGAGATATCCCTCACTTCCGAAGTGGATACTTAATAATCGAACCTAAGCCAAGGAGGAGACATTAGTTGTGAGTACCATGTCTCCATTTCACGAGATTGCCATTAACTAACATTGTTACCTTGCTTATATGAATGACTAATTGAAAGATGAGAATAAACTCTAAGAAATAAGCCATGCAAGGAAAAATTAAGAAAAGTAAATTAAGAAATGAACAAATTAAAGACCATTCTCATGTTCTTTCTTACACGAGTGAATTCTTATTTCATTAATTCAACATGAGTAGTATGACAAACATTACATATTCTTATTATTCAAATAAGACACATAAAAGAGGATACATAACCGTTACAACATTAGCTAAAAAGCTAATGATGCAAACAAAAAACTCATAAAACTCCCAAATCATACATAGCATTACAAATCTTACAGTTCTTGTTTTTTGTAGTCATCAATTTTAGGCGGCATCTCATTGCCACCACCTTCAACACTAACAGTCCTAGGACCCTTAATTTTATCAGGTGACAACTTCGCCAAATTTATGTTCAAAACCCCGTTTTCTAGCTTAGCCTTCACATTGTCCAAGTCTACATTCTCCGGCAGCTTGAACTTCCTCCAAAACTTGCCGTAGCACCGCTCGGTCCGGTGCCAGTGATCGCCTTTCTTCTCTTCCTCCCTCTTTCGTTCTCCGCTCACCCTCAACACCCGGTTCTCCTCCACTTCTATCTTTATATCCTCCTTGTTTAGCCCCGGGACGTCCATSGCAATGGTGTGTCCCTCAGGGGTCTCCTTCCAATCCACCCTAGCCGGGGCCGACATGATCGGCCCTACCTCAGTGTCTAGGGCGGAGAATGGTATCTCCTCTAAAATCCGAAAAGGATCRGGTATCCTTTCCGGCCATAATTCAGATAATAGACTAGTGGGACGGTCCGCCCATGGGAGGATGGACGCTGACCCTAGGGTTGGATGTAACGCTAGAATTGATAAAAGCGTTACTCCTAGAAAAACTTGTGCACGCATTTTTCTTATTCTATTGCGGCTAATTAAGTAAAGATTGTGTTTGAAAACGAGCTCTTGAATATGGCAATGAACTTGTTGGTGAATTTATTGATTGATAATGTGAAATTTAGCTGCAAATGTTGATGATGAAGATGAGGTAGAAGTGTGTGTTATATATACAAGTGTGTAACGAGGAGTCTTGAAGGTTCTTGGGATATTTTAATTAGTTTGGTAAGAATGATATGATAACTAAAGAAATGACGAGAGATTTCCAAAGGGGGTGTGATGTGGAAAAGCGTAGATGATTATCATAGATTCTAGAGATTTCAAATTTAAAGTTTCATACTCTGTCAAACAAATTCAATAAGTTGCGCATTTTAGCCCATTATTTCATGGATCAAAGCCTGTTAAAATAGGCCCAACAGCCCAATAGTAAAGTATGTAACGGCCTGTTTCCAATTTTAATAATCTCAATCTATGTTACCCCGACACCCTCAAGTACCTCAATAATTGTGTGTCGTATCGTATCGTGTCGGACATGACACTCCTYTCGGATACTCCACTTTTAACTATAAACTTCACGTTTTTTTCTGTAAAATAGCCAAGTGTCCGACTCGGACACCCGTATCTGAATAGACACTTAATCCGTGACCATGTAACATAGATCTCAATGCAATTGTTGTTAAAGTAATTGTTGTACAATCTCAATAAATAAATAAATAAATAAATAAATAAATTCTTGTACAATTGTCCAATTTGGCAAAAAAAAAAATTAGAGTTTTATTTAACCGCTGATTTGAATAATTATTTGTGTAAAAATAAAGTTTGATGATGATTTTGTAGGAGCAACATATATATGTTGGTTATAGAGTTAGTGTTTTTTGGACTGAAATTGATTGTCTAAATCGAACGAATACTTCATTGAATAAAGTTCAAAGAACAGAGTCTTACCTATAATTTTTAAAATCATTTGTCAGTTTTGTTCACCCCTTAATCTAGATTGTCGAAGCAAAAAATCTTTTAGCTCATCGAATAGAATCTAGCCTACCTTCAACTTATTATTGTTTTAGTAGTGATATTAGAGTAGTAACATTGATGAACCTGCTGTTTGTGTAATTGTGTTATGTTACCAACCCGCCTTAATCATAATATATTCATTATTAACCTTTTTAATCTTAATTAACAAATGCTTTCGTAACCCTTTCTTTGATCATCTTTCATTCATGTCTTTTAAACATTGGAACTATAATACACTTTTCCTATATTTTATGTAATATATCTCTTGCTTTAACGCGTGACATACATGCCTTGATCGTGTATGAGATTAATTATATAGTTATTTCAATTATTCTAAACTCTTCAACTTCGATCAATTCACAAAAATGAGTAGTATTTTCAATAATTCGATCAAATTGTATAGCCTAATAATCAATTTAATAGGCTAATTACATACCTGTCTATATAGTCCTTAATTATGTTTGGATAACAAAGGATGAAAGAAGTGAGGGAGAGAGAAGAGGAAGGGAAGAGAAGAGAAAGGGAGGGGGAAAGTGTGGTCCATTTGATCATTTTTCCTCCAAAATTCTCCAAATTTGAAGGGATTCAGCTTTATATATTAAAAGAGGAGGGAAACGAATCCCTCTCTCTCCTTATCCCTCCCTCCTTCAAATTTTTTTCCAAACAAAGGAAATTGTCCACCTCCCTTCTCTTCCCTTCATTTCTTCCATTTCTTGTTATATATCCAGACATAGGTTAATGATAAAGCAAGACTAATCAACAATATAAGACAACTCATATTACTAAAATCCTAAATGTAGTAGTATCAGTATTGATTTGATCACAAGCATTAGAAAGAGTAACAATCATCTAACCAAAACCAATTGAAATCTTTGGCATTAGCTAGGTAGGTTACATTTTCAAAAGACATGTATCGTCAATTTAATGCATGCATGTATCATGTATGTATGTATGTATGTGTAGTAATAAGATCCTAGATTAGCATGGTCCCATACTCCCATCTTTATGTTGATTAGGACGTTTCATTTTGAACTTTGCTAATCTCGCTAATTTTGTTATAAAAGGTACATATAAGATCTTTTGGTTTGATTCATGTGTCAATTCACAATCTTCATTAATCATTTTTTTTTATCTAATAATTATATTTCTACTTACTCTAACAAACATATATAACTTATCCTCCTTCGTTTTTATTTGATTGTTCCACTTTATTTTTATATTTTTTTGAAACACTACGAACTTTAACTAACACGTACAAAATATCTCTAATTGTATAAAATTAAATATATATAATATATTTTCAATAATCAATATATTATGTATATATAACAAGATAGAAAATTCAACTAACAATAATTTTACGTCACTATTTTTTTATTTACGTAAAAAATAGTTATCAGTCGATGATCAAGGTAAACTTAATATAAAAAATAGTGCAAAAATCAATCGAAGTAAACGAACTATAAAAAAGAGATGGAGTATAGACTTTTTACGTTTAGCCATACACTCACCTGCGTTGTGCACAATACGTGGGAAAAGCAAAATATAACCCTAAGTTATCTCAATCCAGTGATTATATTGAAGTAAACACTATCTAGTACAATTACGAGTAACATTTTATTATTATTATTATCGTTGTTGTTATATTACACACTATATTATTTGTGATTGGATTTGCGATAATAAGCATAATAACGTTGTTTCGATGTATGAAGAAGGTCAGAAGACGGCTGAGATACGGCATTCATATACACATACTGATCTGAGTAAATACTTCAAATAGTTATCCACGATTTTTTTTTTACAGAACATGCATGTGAGACGGATGTTTCTTTGGTGATCTTTTGCAAATGTTAGGATAAACAATTCAAATCTCACATTGAAGAAATAGGGAGTTGAAGGCTTCTTATTATGATTAGTTCACCACACTAGTATGAGGCCTTTTGAGAAGGTGCCCAACAACAAATCTTATGCGAGCTAGGCCAAAGCGGACAATATCATACTAATATGGTGCGAGTTGTGCGTGTGGTCCGACGATGTGGGTGATCCAGGCCCCCACAGCAAAATGACCACTAAAGTCTTGAAAAGTCAAATCAATTATAAACTATATCATCCATCTTGTCTTGCGTTTTACATTAGATGTCACCTCATTGTACAGTCAACCCATCAAATTTATACAGTCACTTTTTTTTCTTTTTTCCCTCTAATAAAAAGAATGAAATTGTTTAATTATACAGTTATTTTAGATTGTGTTTAATAAAAAACTACTTTCATCAACAATCAGCCAGATTGTTTTCAATAAACTTCAATTAACCTTTTACATTTCTTTAATCAATGGTGGTTGAACTGTCATTAAAGAACAACCTTCGAACTACATTTTAATAATTCTCACCCTTTTACTTATAAATGCATTAAAAATAACCTTTCAAAATCACGAATTCTTGATTGGATTAACTTCTAAAAATTCATGGGTGAATTAAGGAATCTCATTGTGATAGACTATTCATATGTTTCAATGTTCTAGTTATATACATTGTTGTTTGGAAAAATACGCATAATTCATTGCTATATAAATCCATAAAGATCCATAACTAAAATTTCAGTTAGATAAATCACAAATAATATTGTTAGAAATGTGGATAGTTTAGTAATAATATACAACTTGCAATTTTTTACTTTATAATAATAATAATCTAAACAAAACTTTATACTTTTACAATTCATTATTTATTGCAATTTTTCTGCTTTGATGTTTGTTAGATCAATACATAATTTTATACGAAAGTATTATTAATATCTTTAATTATATTTTCAAAAAATTGTAAAAATTAGTTTATAATAACTACTTATATATAGACGAATCTACTGAGGTTATACATGATTATATTGTAATTTTTAAATTTCTTACATAGTAATCTTGAGTTTTGAAATTTTCTACATAGTATAGTTTTTTGATTGTCAATCAAAGTTTCATGAAACAAATTCATACGCTCATCAAAAAATCATGCACTTTTGTTGTTTTAATTTTAAAATTGCAGATATATTTAATGTTGTCAAAAAAATTAAATTTGCATATAAGCACCACTAAACGTTATTTGACAAATTACAAGTCGATCGGTATTTTCTCCTTCAACTGTTTTCCTAGAACTATGGATCCACTATTTTTGACCACATAACACCCACTAGTTTATTTTTTTTAAGTAAGAATGAAAATAATTAAACAATCGGTAATTTAAAATAAACATGTCAATAATAATACATTATTTTTTTATAGCCAATACTATTAATCTAAAACTTATGTTTAATTTTATCCTAAATTCGAATATTTATGATATGAAATTTACATGTCATGCGTTTAAAAAATTAAAGAATCGAAAGTTGAAACTACTGTGGTCAAGTTTATGTTTGATAAACATGTCGACCTTCTTTCTGGTCCAATAAATTAGC
Organism: Bassia scoparia; assembly: GCA_008642245.1. Taxonomy (NCBI): domain Eukaryota; kingdom Viridiplantae; phylum Streptophyta; class Magnoliopsida; order Caryophyllales; family Amaranthaceae; genus Bassia; species Bassia scoparia. The sequence goes on along the minus strand of SNQN01011912.1, from coordinate 7,631 downwards.
ATGACACTGCTAGTGTTGGTTTAGAATTTGTCCCAAACAATTTAGGAATACTACCTTAGGATTTATTAAAATTACTGATTATCGTTACCTTATTAATTTTGTGGAGAAGTCGGTAATGTCCAAAGTTTGATTTTGAATGTAAGCTAAAAAGCTAAAATCTTATTATTTAACAAAAAAAAAATAAGTTTGCTAAACTCCCTCTTGGTCGGCTTCTCCAAATAACACTATCCTAAAAACTTACAGTGGTAGGAAACCTACTTATTTTCCAAATAAATAGCACCACCATACAACAAATATATCATAATAATACTTATGAATAATTTGAAACGTTTTGCATTTTTGCTTTTTTCGCAAACCATATTAATCTTAAATTAAGTGCTTCTTTACTCTAAAATCATTGTAGCAGAAATGCAGTATGAGAATCTAAACACTTGAGGGAAAAAAACGCTCTTATTTGTCATCAAATTGAATATTGAGCAACAATTCAATAAAATATGAGCAACAAATTCAATAATAATGAAATGTTTTTTCCATATTATAGCAATGAAATTTTTTTATCTTGAAGTTTTCACTCACCCATAATGGTGGTCCTTCATGTCAGTTAATTTTTGTTGAAGCAGAAATAATGAAGAACTCCACTTTCTAATTACGATTTTTTTTGGATTAGCTTGACATTAGTTTAATTAAGGTTATTAATTAATAGTCGTCCAATTGATATAGTGCACAAATAATAAAAAAAATTAAATTAAGACTATAAAATGGACATGGCAATCACATAATCCACTTGGCAAATCCAATGGCTTATATTCATTGACTTTTTAAGACTTTGGTGGTCTCTTTGTAAAAGAGACACCAAAGATTTTCCATGCGAGAGTGATGAGACTAGTGCGAAGCTGATTCAACAATAGCAGCTTATTGTCAAGTAGCTCTTTTATTAATTTTGTCGTCTAGTGTGAAAATATAAGGCTTTCATTGTCCAATTTGGTTAATATTTTGTCAAAAATGTTAAATATTCGTTGTCAATTGCATTGTCCGTACTTTTTTTTATACCTTTTTCAGGTACTGATCCACTTAAACATGGCGACTTATGCATCTTGGAACACTTGTGGATAATTATAAGCAACTGATCTTATTTTTTTTTTTTTTTCCTTTTTTTGCAATGGGCCCACGAATAGAAAAATATTTTTTTGTGCTATCAATTGATAGCAGCTATAATTGAGAAGTTTCCGACTGGTGCATGCCCATGCATGTTTATATATATGTAAAAGTATTTGACAAAAACTACAAAACACATTTATTAGATGAATGTAAATCATTATTACTGTTTGAGGAGTAGTAATTAACTAACTACTGTTCCTGTTGTTACATTTTCGCCAACTGATTGGCTTGGATGTTTCTTCTTTTGTGTTTGTAGGTTAGGGTAATTTGCGACTTTCTGATCTTTCAAGATTCGAGATTCATGAGCATCAAGTTAATTAATCATTCGTTGTCGTTATACTACATTAACTATTGACTGAAAAGTCTTACACTAAGGTTATGAGGATTTGAGATTCTACTTTGGATCAGAAAGAGTGATGTAACAATCGAATCGTAGAATCAATCGATCCTAAAATTGTAAATATTAAGTTTTTTTTAAAAAAAATTTGATCAATTATATGTTATATTTTGAGCTATTTAAGTTTTTAAAAATCACTTTTTATATACAATATAAAAAATTTTAAGTAGACTATATTTATATTCAACTATATTATCAAGTAGCCATCATGCCATTAAAATGTCTTAAATTGGCGAGTTATTTTCACAATGCAAATCGCAAGTTTCAAGCTAAAGGTCATGTGTCATTTAAGTTTAATTTAGGCAAGGCTCAAAGGTATTATTGACAAAGGCAAAATTTACTACAGTAAACAAAAACTAAAAATCGAAAAGACAATCAATATACTCCGCTATATATATGAAATGAAAACTTAAATTTCTTGATGTAAATAACCAACAGCAACAACGGGACAATTTTGATAGTAGTTGGGTTGCAACAATATTTTTTAGCAAGAAGTAGTACTCCGTAATTTTGCAACAAAATGCCACTAGTGAAGTACTGTATATAACAACTAGATAATCTCCGAGTATATGCTCGATTTTAAATAAAATACAAATTTTCTAAACTAAACTAAATTTCATTATTTAAAAAATGTTTTTTTTTATAATTATACATGATTAATAAATTTATAAACTTTTACTCAACACACATTTATTAACTTATTAAATATATTTTATATTTTTTTTTTTATTATCAATAATGTAATAGGTGTACTTGGGAGAAATTTTGGGAGGGAAAATTTTTTAAGGTGAGGGATTGCTTTAGTAAAGGTTATTAAATAAAGTGGACAAAAACAATATATATGGAAATTTGTTTAAGTTGAATTAATCATGACAATTGGATTTAAAAAAAATCCGAAAAATCAAGTTTGGAGAATCGGAATTTATTTTTTTAAAAAATCAATTGGGAAAGGTAGTGTTAGTAATATGAAAAGTTCAAATGAGAATGAAAAAATAAAGTCTGGCCTAAGGTATATATAGGATATAGATTTAGAGGAATATATGTGACAAATATGAATATTTGTAATTTATCTCTCCGTAATACTATAATTCTTGTGATTCATGTGTCAATTCAGAGTCTTCTTAATCATCATTTCATCTAATACTAAATTCCTACTTACTCTAACCAAACATAACTTTATTTCTCCCTCCTTTTCATTTAGTCGTACACCCAGCTTGTTATTATGGACTGTGCACATAATAAAATGTAAGAGTGAAAGCAAAATGTCAACCTAATTATCTCACATACCAGTAAATAGTACGACGTAATATATACTATATATAGAAGTGCATGATTATATTAATTACACCAGTTGGATTGCAGCAAATAATAACTAATGTTCGTTGATGATCTCGATATATGATGAGAAGACGCGGTGAGATTCGGCATTCATGTAAGAGTAAGAATGGTGATGTTTAAAATTTATAGATGTATTTGACAAACTACAAAAAAAAACACATTTATTATGACAATGCTAAATCATTACTGTAGTTTCAAGAGTACGTTCGTTGTAACTGTTCTTCCTTACCATTTTTTCGCAACTGTGCATTGGCTTGAGTTGCTGTTTCATCTTTTATTTTTTTTTAGGGTTAGGGGTAATTTGCGAGTTGACGAACTTCTTGCAACATTTCAATTTATAGAGCATTCAAAGCTATGGTATTCTCATGTGATCACTCGATGACAGTAATTTAACACGTTGCATGTGATGGAAAAAAATCAAGCTAGCTTGAAATTTCGACTCAAATAAGTAAAAAAAAAAAAAAAAATCGTAATGGTACTAGGAGTTTACTAAAAATTATTCGAATTATAACGCATAATAACTTACCTATATATAAATAACACACACGAAAATAATCTTTCATAAATAAATATGGAGTATATGTGTATAATCACCTTTAAATCTTTTTACAAAGAGTCACCTAAATATTTTTATGAAAATGATTAAATAAATCTGAACTTTTGGTCTGCCGCTCAAAATAATCCCAACTCAAGTTTATCTCAGAATATCCGTATACACCCCATTTCCCCAAACGATCCCACTTTAAAAGTTAATTAACATGTAATTGTAGGTTAAAGCTCATAATTAACTTGTTTTGACCTCTTTAATTTACATTTGACCACCGTAAATAACCAAAATTAAATCAACTAATTGATACCTCCACCCTCTAACTCCCACATAGCCACTACCCTCTTATTGCCAGCAGCCCAACCACCCTCACAACACCAGTACCCCAACACACCCTCGCGGACACGACCACCATCACCACTGGCACCCAACCCACCAAACAGCCACAAACTCCACACACCCACCTCGCACAAAATCCAACCACCGCAACCTTAGCTTCTCACTCCCACCACCCTCTCCAAATTTGCGCACCAACACACAAGACTTACCACTGTCTCAGATTCGCACAACCACCTTCAAATTCGCACAACATCCTTTCGGGAACCACCATCTCAAATTCGCCAAATGACTCCCAACATCACAACCCTATCATCGCCTACACTCAATACCGACCGCCCTCAGGATCGCAATCACAAATACAAATCACCCTAATCGCAATCACTCGTGGAATTGGGGGTGGGGGGGTTGGGGCAGTGGGGGGGGTGGGTCTGGTTGTTTTAGTTGTATTTCGGCATTTGTGGGGTTGAATTTCGTTTTTAGCAGCGTGTACGTGAGGTTTTCGATTTTGTGATAGTGTGATGGTGTGTGTATTGTGGTGGTGTTATGTGGTGATTGTGGTGTGAGTGAGGGTTGGGTGTGGTTTGTTTGGTTAGTTGGGGCAGGGGGTGGTGTTGGCTGTTGCAGGTTGTGGCAGGTGGTTGGAGTTGGTTGTACGTGGAGAGAGGAAGAGATAATATGAGGGTGGGTTTTAGGGGATTGGGGGAGTTAAAAAATAAAAAAGAAAATTAAAATAAAATAACCTGTGAACAGGTAGTGAGTTTAAAAAGATCATTTTGGGAAAATGGGTAAATGGGATTATTCTTAAGATAACATGAGTTGAGATTATTTTGAGCGGAAAGCCAAAAGTTGAGATTATTTCGTATTTTTTTTATGGAAAATGATATACGAGCCCTTAGGGCTGCATATAAGCATTATTTTTTGCTTTAAAATGGTAATATTTACTAGATTATATTTAAAATATGCACAAAATTGATGTCATATAATGTTTATTTTTTTTGAAAATTTTCTCTTTATTTGGCTTCTTATATGCAACGACTGTATATATCATAACCCATTTTTGTATCACATATCAAGTAATATTAATGTTGTGCGAGTATACTTCTCTTGATGGCTGTAAGACTCTAAACCTTACCAAAAGACTTGTTATTTATCCATAATTAGCTAATGGGAAAGTGTGGTTTATTTTGAACAAAATAATATACTTAAACGTTATTTGTTTTGGATTTCATTGATGGCCTTTTTTTGAATTGAGTTTCTCGTGGCAAAATAAAATATATAGAAAAATTGTTTTTATTATCTATTAACATGCTTCAATACATGATAAACTTTTTTTTTATCCATTTGATTCTCCCTTTGGACCATTGGGGTTCGGGGTTCAGGCGTTCGCTATATGTATTATGGTTTCAGTCCCTTTTACTTGTTGTGGGAATCAGAACAGCGGTCCTTTTATCAAGTGCAGTCTCAATCACCACACTTCAACAATCAAATTTTGGTACAAGAGAACTTTTAGTAAACGAGCTATAATGCCCATGGTCGGTATCAATTCAAGAAGCAAGTTTTACAACATACAGTTGATTACAACTATAGGAATACTACATAACGTTATACTACTATCAATTATCACTGCACTAACGATCAATATAGGACCTGATACGGTATAACTACTATTAATTGAACGTCTACACAACCACATCATGATCACATAAGGTGAGAGTTGTGAGAACGTGAGTGAACGCCTATGTTATTTTTTAAAATTGCAAACCAAAAACTACATAATAAGAAAGAAGAAAAGTTAGAACAACTTTAAATTAGACACCCTGAAAGGAGACAGATTCGTAATCCTAGATTTAGTATTTTGGTGAGATGTCAATATATAATTTGGTAAGACCAATTATTTTCACAAAATATTTTTGTAGGTCCATTTTCAATTACTTACCTCATTTCATGTCCCCTTCACAGTAATAACATTTCTACTAGGCAAATTGCAAATATGTTCCATCAATTTCTAGCGCATGTCTTCTCAATTAAATTTAACTAAATGAAACTATATATTTTTATTGAATTAAACTATTTTTATATACAAACACTAAATTTAATTATTTTTTTATAAAAACTGAAACTTGTATTTCCTAAAACTTATGGACGAATAAGCTGCGATAGAAGGCCTTGCAATAATACTAGCATAGTGCCCTTATACTGATATGTATAGCTGTTGTTGTTGTTGCGAATATAAGCATTCTAATTAACGTGGTCCCTAACAATCTTCTTTCTAAAGCCTTAATCTCGACTTATTTTTGGCTCGTGAAGTGTGTGTTCTTAACTCTCAAGTAAGTTTATTCTTTTAATATATTAAAAATTACGTTATTACACTCGTACGTTGCTTAATAATGATCACACTCTTTACTGTTTTTCAATTCGGGCTCTATCAAGGAATACAGTAAAATAATGACTCTATAAATTGGAATCAAAGGTGAATAAATGGAGGGAAAAAATATATAAATACCTCATTGCTCATTTATCTTACCAAATTTAAATAATTTACGAGTAGTATTTTTTTTATTAAAAAAAAATATATGGAATTTTAAAAGTTACCGAAGAATTTTGAATGTCTAAAATTAACTAATACATGGTAATTTTTAATTAATGTAGCTGGTACTTAGTAGTTAGTTCAAGGAGCATAATTTTTGATTATACATGATGTTCATTTGGCAATAATTATGACACGGCCGATGAAGTATTAATTTCTACATCCATACAAATCAAACATGAATTCAAGCATTTTTATTTAATTTTTTGTTTTTTAAAAAATCTACTTGTTTTCACATTATTCTTAATGGCATATTGTTATTTTTTTTTACAACTAAGACCTTGGTAAAGGGCATGATGCCTAAACCATCTAAGCATGAAAAGGAGAAGAGAAAATGATAGGAATTTAGTGCATCATATGCATGTGACACGCCAATCCTAGGTGGACCTTGCTATTGAAAACAATGTCTCTTAACAACACAGTTTGGCAAAAACAAAAAACACCTACACAATCATAAATACGTGGATGATATAATGTATATCAACTACCGAAGAAGTTTATATTATCCTCCTCTAGCTAGGTTTTAGGAGATTTTTGTGATCAGACACTTAATAGCTTTTTTACTACATTAAAAATAAGACGAGATATAATATCAACAACTCACGTATAGTCCTATAAATTGCACGTATGAATTGTAATTCAAATTTTTTTTAACTCGACTTGTTCTAAATTAATTAACAAAAACAAAACATGAAGCCTATTATTTAATTCCAACAAACTTTAGAATAATTAACATTAGAATTTGTTTTGCATTTTGATAAAGCTATAAACTATTTAGTTTAATAGGCGGAGCCGCGGAGGACTGAAGTTAAACATAATAATCAACGAAATTGAAAACATAATAACAAACGTAAAAAGTAATTTAAGCTCGTTGCATTGAACTAAAACAGTTACACGACTATTGTATCGTGAACAGTCGACGACTGTATTCTAGTATAATTTTATATATGAAGGCGTTTGTTGAGATATAGTGAATTTAATCTATAAAGTATATTAGTGAATTTCATTTATGAGTACATGAAATCAAACAAGAGCAACCTCGCTCATAGTAATGTTATTTATTTGGTATGAGTTTTAGATGAGTAAATATTTATAGTATATTATATATTATATATTATGTAGTAGTATATATATTATATATATATATATATATATTTATATACTATGGATAGTAGAGTCAGGATCCGAGTGAAAACCAGCATGGTATATGGAAAACGTGGAAAACCAGGATAGTTGTAATTTTAATTTTAAGGATGTCTCTCTCT
>SNQN01011911.1:0-17563 GCA_008642245.1 Bassia scoparia | reverse complement strand
ATCTTGGCGCAGTTTATGCAGGAACCTCGCCAAGAGCATTGGGATGCCGCCCTCCGAGTTGTTCGGTATCTGAAAGGTTGTCCGGGGCAAGGTATACTTTTGTCGTCTGCTTGTGATTTACAGTTGACAGGTTGGTGTGATTCSGATTGGGCTAGTTKTCCTCTGACAYGACGCTCCTTGTCTGGTTGGTTAGTGTTCCTTGGTGGCTCCCCGATTTCCTGGAAAACCAAGAAACAACATACTGTCTCTCGCTCTTCGGCGGAGGCCGAGTATCGTGCCATGGCAGCTATCACTGCGGAATTGAAGTGGCTAAAGGCTTTGCTTTTGAGCTTAGGTGTGCAGCATCCTCGTGCGATGGATCTATTTTGTGACAGTCAGTCTGCTTTGCACATTGCTCAGAATCCTGTGTTTCACGAACGAACTAAACATATCGAGGTTGATTGTCACTATGTGCGGGACGCCATTCAAGAAGGTACTATTCGCACATCTCATGTGAAGACTGACAAGCAGCTTGCTGATATTTTTACAAAGGCGCTTGGTAAGCGTCAATTTTTGTATCTCTTAGACAAGTTGGGCATTTGTGACCTCCATGCTCCAACTTGAGGGGGGGTGTTAGGCCGAGTTAGTCRTACATATGTTTTATTGGGCTAACGTWRTCGAGCCCGTTTAATGCYAATGTACTTGTATATAAACCTCTTGATGTCAATTAGTGAAACTAAGGGAAATCAATTCCTAACACAWCTAAAAGTTTTTCAGGGAGTTCCACCTCTTACTGCTACTATGCCTGATTGGAGTGACAGTCCTGATCATTCTCTACTCCCAGCAGCTGTTTTGCAAACTAGGACTGTCAATTTGGATGCTCAACCACAATAACAATTTTTGGTTCATTGGGTTGGCTGTCCTGAATATGAAGCAACATGGATCAATGTTGATGATTTTCAAGTTAAATTTCCTCATTTTATCCTTCCTAGATCACAGACTTGAGGACAAGWCTTATTTGAGCAGGGGAGGTATGATATGGCTGTTAGGATTAGTTAGAAATGGCGGGAAAATTAGTTGGGTTTAACAACCTAAAACTACTTGTAGCTAACTACCTAGCAGTATCAGTCGATTGTTTGTGAGCTCTCACTACACTATAAATAGTGATCTCCTACTTGTAATCAGCTTATATCTGGCAATAATAAACCTTCTTCTTCTCTTCTTCTATTTTCTTCTCTGATCTTCTCTCTCTTATTCTGTTCTGTTGAGCAAACAAGCTCCAGAATCTCATATCAATTGGGTCTTGTATCATACAGGGACTACACAAGCCAAAAATCTACGTTCGATATTGGATATATTTGTTAAGTAATATCGGATATAATGTGTTGAGGAAATAGTGGATATAATATTATCCGATATAATTTGTTGAGTAAAGGTGTTTGATATACCAATATACATCTATAAATCGATATAGGTGTATATCGGTATATAGTTTGTTGAGTAAAGTATCTTAGATCTCTTTTTTTGTTTTTGTGTATCCACCCGATTCACCCTATTGGCTAATTCGGATTTGAGATCAGTTTTGGGTGGTTAGTTACAATCCTCTCCCAATTGTTGTTGCGGGGATCGATCCAAGTTCTCCTACACCAAGTGTAGTGTCAAATTGTCAATCACCACTACAACAACAATCAATTAGTTATCTTAGGTCTATATAGTTTGTTGAATAAAGTATTATCGGATATAGTTTGTTGTACTATAAAGTATTTCATTAATAAGTAGCCATAACGCATCTTCATCTAAGATCTAAAATACGCGAACAAGTCTCACATCTAAAACAACTAAATAAAAGCATACTTCGAACGCAATTTCTTGATGATGGAGTTAATATTATCGGGTATAGTTTATTGAGTAATATCGCGTATATCATATCTTACGTACAATGACTTGGCCGGGAGTTAATAATCTAAGTTTCCGTTGATTGGACTATTAGTATCTTCCTTTGAGCATATTTTATCTAGTTCCTAAAACTCCTGAAGTATTGTATCATGTGTCAGAGTTCTATCTTCCTTTATCACATGCCAAATTCATAAACATGTACAGTCGACTTTTTCATGAGTTCATTAGTCCTGTTTCATTGATTTTACTAATAGAAAGCCAGAAATTCTACCTCCATACGCTCTCCTTCGATTGTCTTCTCGCGAAAAAATTTGAACAAAAACAAGCCCAAAATGCCTGCAGTGTACATCGACACTACGCACTTTGTCATCCATAATCAGGTATCAATCAACAAAGAGTTAAGTCACAACAAATTTCCACCTGACAATTTAATACAGAAGCTACAATTTGTATGAAACTAAATTAAGTATTTTTTGCGCACAAGAAACTCATATTACATGAAGGATAATACAGATAGACAGAAGCATCAGGTTTCCTTGAAGAAAACAGCTCAAGTAAATTCACAATTCAAGAATCAAGACCAAATAACCATATCTATACAAAGTGGATTGATTTTCTCTTTATCACAATTTGGTGCGATTATCATTAAGATGACGTTGATGCTTGAAGCAGTCCGTCTCTGATCTGTGTGCACAATCACGCACAGCACCAGTCCGTGTGGATAAACACAGCTGATGACTTGGAAGCTGCACCGATATCCCTCATGGTATCGAAGTATTGTGTCACAAGAATCATGTCCTGACATCTTTGGCATTTGTCCCAGGACATTGCCCGAGAAGCCTAATACCTGTCTCTGAGACCATCAACGATGCCTGTCGCTGCCTGGCAATACCAAGCCCTGAAAGGTATTGGACTCTGCCTCTCCTTCAGCTTTTTTGATCTGTAGAATCTTCTCTGCCTCGGCTTTTCAGTTGCTGCAACCCTCATTCTTGCAGCTGCAAAGTTTAAGCAATTATCATATGAGAAATTGAAAGTACAACTACAGATTCAATAGAATAAAGAAATTACTAGTAATATTACTAGCTTTCAATGTACTTGAGACTAGAAGTTACATAAATGAAGATTCATAACTAGTTATATGTATTCATTGATTTGCAACTAAAACTAAATTTCACTAGCAACGAAAATCAGGCCAAAGAATGTCTTACCAGCATTAATTTCATTCATAGCTCGTTTGACATGTTCATCAGGTTCGATATCAACAATGAGTGTTTGGACAATCTCATACCCATAATGAGACATTGCCTRTAGAGAATTTCACAGATTTGAGCATCAACTTCAAACCAATGTAGAAATTATTGTAGTTAGTTTAGATAGATGAACTTGAGGATAAACTTACCTTTTCAAGTTCATCGGCAACTGCTTTGGCAATTTCACCTTTCTGCTCAAACACATCATCAATGTTTAGCCTTGGAACAGTGGCTCGGATAACTGAATCAAATCAGAAAGAGTTTTAGAACATGATCAATTTTTGAAGTAAAAAACCTGCATTGCTTTATAATAGTGCCATAAATAGCTCATTACCATCAAAAACATAGGCCTGAATTTGCGCACGAGTGTTGCTGAGCTTGTAAAATGCATCACTTGCCTTCTCAGCGAGGGCACGGTATTGAATTGATGCAACAACATTGACAAACACATTGTCCTACACAACAGCTATAAGGTCAATCACAGAATTTAAGCACATTCATCATAAAAGATGTATAGCTTAATAATTTGATATCCAATTATAAAAACAAATGCTTTTTCGAAATCAAGCTTCTTTCCTCCTACAAATCAAACAACAGAAGTTGAAAGTATGAAAGTTGACAGAAAATTGGTGCCACATGCTTGTTTACAGAAACATGGCATGATGACATTGACATGACATGTAAGGAGCCTGACCATACCTTGGTCTTAGTCTCGCAACGTACATCCAATTGCTGCACACGGAGACTGAGCTTCCCTGCTATCTGATGGCCCATGAACCAGGGAACACAATGGCATCCTGGCTCCAACATGTCATTATATTTTCCGAAACTCTCCTTAATAGCAACTGTGGATTGGTCTACTTGAACACAGCAGAACAGGTTTCCCATTGTTGTGGCGTGTGTAATTCTCCTATAGATTACAACAACAACAACAACAACAACAACAACAACAACAACAGTTAAAGGATAACAAGACAAGGGGCTATGCAAAAAAAATGTTTATCGGGTTCGCACCTAAGTGCTAAGAAGCTGTGAGGGATGATTTATGAAGGCCTTGAAGGGGTATTGAACTATTATGCTTATATAAACTTGACTTTTAAACTCTGAACAACATGCAAAGTTCCCTATGATTTAATCTATCTAACATCTACAAAGGTTGGTGATGAACATAAGAAAATAACCAACTTAACTTCTTTTATTACAGAGTACCAATCAATCAACCAAACGAAGCCTTAATTGGTCGGGTACATAAACCATTAGTGATTATTCCGTGCAGTCATCATTCAATTACAAAGCATCTACCTAAATAATTGTGCTTGGATAAAAATCATGACAACACTATATTCCCTACAAGATCATAATGATCTGATTATGGAAAACTTAATTACATTATCATAGTAAAAATCAAGAATTGATTACAAGATAATCAGGGTAACAATTGAATATAAAAATTAAAGATGAAATGAGAAAAGAGAAGTCTTACAATGAGTTACAGAAAGGTGGATAAACGTGCTGACAGTGCTGGCACAAAAAAGAGAGAATGGATAATAATTATTGACCAAAAAGATAAGAGTTAGCAAATAGCAATTGCATTTATTCCGCCATTTTATAAGGGTTGCTTTCATTATGAACAAGAATTTAATATTTAGTCAACTATAATCTTCTTCTACAAAGTTTTGATTATTCTCTTCAACTGAATTTTTCATTAAGCTAGTTGCTTGTAATAATTTCATAATGATATTTTCAGTATGAAACTACTGAATATTGTCTAGTAGACTAGTACTCCATTTGCTGCGAAATTCGTATCGCTCGTATCACAGTCATGACTGATACTTCCAATCATTAATWAATGCCGAGCAAATATCAGTGGATTAAGATGTCCATTGAATATTCATGGTCAAAACAACGAATTCTAGCACTGTTACAGCCTTACCAAGTTGGATGATATCAGCGACGCACGTTGTTATCAAAACACCAGCCAWCAAGTCTCTCGGCACAGAAAATTCAACAAAGCATAGAGTGCAGCAATGTATATCATTGCTCATTAGTGGAGCAACACACTTAATTGACCACGTCAAAGGCGAGAAACAGTGAATGTCATCTAGATGCCTCTATCGAAATAGCTAGGGCTGATCGCCTGACCAAAATGGATTTAATAACTGCATTTTACGTACCCAGTCCTCTTCAAAGAATTTTCTTTATAGAAGTCAGTAGCTTGTTTCAACTGACCACAAATTGAGATATTTCATAACTCAAATCAGATAAGTTTAACGCACGTCTCTTGGATGAAGAGACAAAATTTACAMAACTCAAAGGCCAAATTGACGAACAAACAAAGCTCAAGAGAATCACCTAAAAAGGATGTTCTCAGTAGGAGGTAATAAACAAGAAGTCAACTACTTGTACAATAACCTGCTAGCTAAATTTCTGCCTATAAGTATGAAGCTGTTCCTATATTCTCCTCCATTGATTTTTCCCAACTCTTTCGGAAAAGAAGGTATCAGAGGTTAGTTGGAGTCATTTTACACATGGCCTGTGAAACAATCCCACCTTCATTTTACATGAAGAATAGCTCCACATAGACATCAATTTCTGTCCAACCTAAAGTCCCTACTATCACATTTTGCTTGGCATTCGCCTGCTGATGGTGCGAGATACGTTATTTTTTTCCTGCAAAGTGACATATATAAGATCAGATAGGTTCACCAACAAAAATTTATATTATATATATATTATATATATATATATATATAAGTAATAATCATCCAGAAGAACCAACCTTTTGAACATCAACATCAGTAATAAAATAAACCCAGCAACGTTACTGCAACCAAAAGAACAAAATACCCATCAATTGTTATTACTGGGTAGAAACAATGAGGTGCAGGAGGTTTTATAATTAAGAACATCAAACATACATAAAAGTCGCATGGTTTAGCTTGATAATGAAATAACAAAGAAAGAGCAGAAATGTTCTTGTTGGCATTAATATTACAGAGTACTTTTATTCTACACTTTCCAAAATCCTCATAAGTTCCATTAATTCATAAATGATGAAATCGAACATAATAACCTTTGAAATTATCTACACAATTCTTAAAATTACCTTGAAATAATATCTTCTGGTCCTTGGCATATGAAACAGCAAGAACAAGATGGAGCAACTCTTGGCTATGTTGACAGCAACCACCCTAGTAGGATCTGCAGTGGCCGGCACCAATCGGCAGAGCTGAACGTGGGCTTGCGGTCCACCACCAATTCGATAACAACCAAGTCATGAAAACTAGCAATGTTGGAGTGAGGTGAGAGATCATTTGACAGGCCATAGAAATATTCTGAAGCATATTGACATTAGTTCAGTGCTTCTATGTAATTTGTTAAAAAGATTGAAATACTATGCTCTTTCAATTGAGCAGTAAACTACATGGGACAGAATTACAAGTTCCAAGACATCCAACCCCATACAAATTACAAAAGCACTTGATGATTTGAAAATCAGAATGAACTCTTAGAATTTACTGAAATTGCTAGCAAAATAGGAAGCATCCCCACAACTATATTAAAATCTTTCAGTTTTTCTCAAAAGGAGTAGCTTCAATAACAAGATTAAAAAAAAAAAGTCCAGGAAAAAAAATGTGGACGCTGAATAACTGAAGTCAGGATTTCAGTGAACAGCAGTTGAACTTCAACAAAGGCTATCCTGACTTACTCCGATAAACTATACATTTTAGATAAAAACAATGGATAAGCAAACAGCCACCTATCACCTAAAATCCACATTTTGACAGGAACTAAAAATCAGGATATGGTGAGTCTAAAGGACTAAAGTTGCAACTTACAAGAACATCACAAATTAAGTTTCTTAAATTAAGTCTCCTATTCTTCTCTACCACAAGAAAAGGTTGACAAATGTAAATTAAGTTTCCATTTGTTACCCTCTCTGTATCTCTGGTTTCTGACGGTTTTGGTGGCCGCGTGACAACCCCTCCAGATTTTTGTAGCTTCACAACATCAACTTTGGGCTTGCTTTTCAATAATCCTTTAAGCATACTGCAAAGCTTTTCCTGCAGGTTACATAACTAATATTCGATCATATAGCACTAGTCAAGTGCATTAGTAACTTACATAATCAGTCAATACTAATACACTACTCAACGCTCTCTTTAAACTTAAAGTAGATACACATGCAAGGAAATGAGGAGAGAAAATGTGAAAGCGTTTCCATTTTATTTATAACTACAGAGATTGTAGTTTTGAAAGCAAAAACATTTGTCGCGCCATTTTTTTTTTATTTTTGAAAAGTCAATTTTATAAATCATAATGCCAAAGGGCAACAAGCCTTCAAAAAGCACAAAACATACCAGTCAAAACAGGCTAAAGAACCTGAATACAACAAACACCAATCTCAACAACTGCCAGTCCCAATCAGGTCCCTTACTCCAAGTCCACCTTCCAGGAAGGGTACGAGGAGAAGGAAACATCATGGTAGCAGATTTGTCACACCATTCATAAAATGAAAATGGAATAAACTTTAGAGAATACCCAATAAAGAGAGTACAAAGAATATAATGGAACGGACGGAATGTTTCRTAAAGATTACATATGATCATACAACCAAAGAGCTACAATATCATTTCTGTAAGATAATACARATTACAGAGAATTTGTGCTAGAAATAAAAGGTACTTTAGGGTCTTCGATGATCACGATGATGCAAACCTCCAAGTCATGAAACACACTTTCATAAAGACAATATTCCGACCCTATTTCAAGAGCGCACTTACTAACAATGTTCAATTAAAAAGAATTTGTGTGACTTAGATGTACTAACCTCTTGAGAAAACTTGTATGTATGGCTTATGTTCTATTGTACATCATCTTCATCATATCAGTTTTTGATATTTATAGAAAATAAAGGCAACCCGTGAAAAGTCACTAGTTGCAACTCAAGTTTGTTGTGCAACAAACTCTTCTTCCTTAATTCCCCAACCAGTGCTCATAACTAATTAATACTCTTCCTCTAGTTTACTATTTATTGCATCATTGACATGATGCACAAGTTTGAAGGGACTGAGGAGACAAATGCATAAGGGAGGGGGGAGGGGGGAGGGGGGAGAGGAGGGTGATCAAGTGATGGCAGGAACAGATAAATTATTGCCCAAAAAGGATATGAGGCAAGTAATATGTGACTTCTAAAAGTGGGAAATGATGCAAGTAATAAAAGGAAGAATATTTAGGAATGGTTTTTGCTCCTTGTATACTTACTCCTTAGTAAGATTTTCACATGAAAAACTATGAGTTACACTAAACACTATTTTTAACCTTCATTGAGTTTAGTCATCCCCACTAGAAAATTATTTAAAAATGAAGACAAAGGGGAGACTAACTACAGCTGAAGAACAAACAAATGAATGGAAAAACATGAAAATGTAGCTGAGTTAACAATTACCTGACCCAAAACCAATACAACATCTGCATTAAAAGCATCAATTGCATGAAGAAGCAGCTGCAAAAGGACAATGAATTCAGGCAGCAATTAAAGAAACATTTAGAGCTTAAGTTGCAGTGATGGAGTGTCAATCAGCAATTAACCAAATGGAATTGAGAGAGACCTCATAGCCAACTCCTTCTATCCAACCCATTGTATTAATCACCATGCCGGCAGCTCGTGACTCAGCATTACCAGAAAATTGCCTTTCTAGTGTTTGAGAAAGCTCTTTTACAACTAATTTATATAAATCCACATTTATACTGCAAAACAACAGAAAGCCAGAGGTTACAGAAAAAGGGAAATAAAAACTATTTCTCTACAGCACAATATCATAAAAACAGTCAATAACAGGAGTCCAGACACTATTACGTAGGACTTGTGTGTCCGTAGAAGTAAACCAAAGGCATTTCAAGAGGAATTCCTTCTACTGGATCAATGGGCATCTCAATTGGAGTTGCTGCAACACATCCAGRTACAGTTATACTTCCTTGGCCAACATCCAAGTCCACAAAAGTAGGTTTCCATCCCTGTTTGGCAGCCCAACTGAGAAGCATCCTTGACAAAGTACTCTTTCCAGAATCAGTGGGACCCACCACAATAACCCTAGGACCCTGGCAACATAATTAGTAAGAAAAAGTAAGGCAGCCAGCCAAGTAACAAGTTTATAGAGCCTGTAAGGCTGTACATAACAAGTGAACATTTTTAATTTATCTCTATAATATAAGTGAAGGGGGGAGGAAGATGGTGTCCCCCCTACAAAATGTCCATCATACCCTTAATAATCCCTTATGAATTGACTATCATATCCTTCATTATTTAATTTACAATGATTTAAAAAATACTTAATCATCTCTTTTACTTTTCAATTTGCCATAAATGTTGAACAAGTTAAAAATGGCATTGCTTTTGAAATTTCAACTAAATACTAATTAAGTAATGTTAAAGTTATTTTCTTTTCTTACCCTAATAAAATGTTGGGGGGGTTTTAAAAACAATGAAAAAACAAATTGGGGCATATTAAGTTACACAAATAAAAAGAATAATTGACAAAATAATTGAAAAGATTGACAAATGAGAGAAAAAAGTAAAACTTAGAATTTCATATTAAAAGTTAACTATAAAATGATATTGTGATACGATACTTGGTAGACCAACATGAAAAATTGTGTAGTTATACACCAGTTTATACTATAAATTTGTGCATAAGTATATGTCTCACTTATTATTCGTCAATCTATATTATTTAAGAACGATTTTTTTTTCCTTATATTATATTATTTTATTTAAATATTTCTATTTGACTAACGATGATGAACTACTAAAACCATTGAATTATTAATATAAGAAAAACATAGAATTTTATAAATGTTTAGTTGTTTGACACGCACGGATGCGTGCAAAATACTAAGTATTAGATAAGAAAAAGGAACATGGAACATCTAAAAAGATATACTTTCTCCGTTTCTGTTTAGTGGCAACTTTGAACATGACACATACTCCTTGGCAAATTTGGTTGAGTGTGAAGAGAAAGTGAGCATGTGATTAAGAGAGATATAGGAAGAAATGAATGCAAAAAGGAAAGAAAAAAATGTTGCCAGTTTGGCACTAATTTTGATAATTTCCAATTGGCAAAATTGTTACAAAAAAGAAACGGAGGAAGTAGAAACTTAGATAGGGGTTTAAAGGTCACAAAAATCCTGTACACAAAGAAGACCAGTGTGTTAGCTAATTCACTAAACTCCCTGCAAATTGAAAATTGAGAATAGCAAAATTAATGATCAATTTTTGGAAATATTGGTAGCGAATTGTATAACATTGTGCAAGATCACATTCCAATGGCCAAAATCCAAGTTACTGTGTCAAAGATTTAATATGATGCAATTTAAGGGAACTTGCAATAAGAGTTTATTTGTCTTGGTAAGGTTCGTCTACAAACTCTTATTGTTAGGTAAAGGTGGTTGGGGTTTGTTGATGAGTAAGTTTGATATATAGTAAGTAGTTGTTAAGTAGGCTAAGTTAGAAAAAACTAATAATTAACATTCACGATTTTTAAATGGTGTACTCTAGTAGTAGGTGTTTTGGCCGCCTCACATACATCTCGAAGTAAGTTTGTCTATTTTTGGGTGAAAGGTTATGTGCGCATAGAAACAAACTCAACGGTGTTTGGTACGTGGGAATGGGAAGTTTTTAGGCCTTTGAGGATTAGAAATGGGGTTGGTGTGGGAATTGGTGAAGGGACGTCATAAAATTCTGCCCAACATCTTGTTTGGATAGAGATTGAAATCAAATTGAGAATAAATTAAAAATTATTAAACACCCTTAGCATTATCATTTACTCTCCCCATCATTAATGACATTTTAGTCGATTCATCTATTTTCCTTATTCCCTACTCTAAAACTACCCACCTAGGCATTATTTTGTTGGGAATAAAGGTCATATATTCATTCTCATTCCCACCATTAATTAAAACCCAACCTAAAAACATAGGAATTCAGAAATTTGGCACTAGAATTCTCACTCCAATCACAATTCCCACAAAACAACACCTAAGAGATTTGTTCTATTGGTGGATGTCATAAAACTTCTTACCTTTTAGTTGTAACAAAGGGTATATATTTGTGAGGCTTTGTTGTGACTTAAAAAAAACGAATTGTCTCTTTTTTCAAAATTGTTAATGTGTATTAACTAGGACATAAATTTGAATACCCACGTGGACATAAAGATCATAGTTGATGGGAAATACTGTACAAACCATCGCAGGTTAAAGAAAATTTGAAATATTACAAAGGGAAAAAAAACTTGGTTATGCTTTCACTGAATACACATGCTATTCAGGCAGCACAACGTGTTTAGTGGGATTCAACTGAACAAAGTATAGAAGGAAAGGGTTTTTTGTCCACTCTTTTCCTATTGATATCATTTTTTTCAACTCCCGCATCAAACCTAAAAATAAAGCACTCTTACAACCACAAAACAGAAAACTAATTAGTCAGTGTCCAGCTCTTAAAATCAGCCAGTGTTGTGCTCTTCTGGATACCAATTCTCTCACAATACTTAACATCAGCCGATCTATTTCTCGATAATCTGATATAATAGGCTCATGTCTCTTTCTCCTTCTGGTACTACTCTCTCTTCCATATCTTCCTCCCCCCCCCCCCCCCAAAAAAAAAAAAAAAAAAAAGAAGAAGACCAAAAAGAAAAGAGAATGCATGAAACAAAGTCATTTGTGTCATCTTAAGAGTAATTGCAACAATGTGTGGCCATCTTACATTGCATGTTGAAAGTTCCGATAGATATGTTAAGTAGTGAAAATTTTGCAATACACGTGGTAAGAGCAATAGAGCAAGAATTAAATTTGAGATAAGGGGGAAGAAAATTCTATGCCTAGATTTTCCAAATTAAACTTGGGTAAAGTGAGACACACGATACCTGAGATGATTCAGCATCATTCGAAGACGATGCTTTAGCTCTATTCCTTCGTGCTTCTAGTATGGCATGGACATTAACATAGCTAATCATTGGAGTCTAAACACAAAAACAAAACAAATATATTAACCAAATAGAAACTACAGTCATCTTGGAAACAAGAAATGAAAAAATATCCAACAACTCTCTACGAGCAGCTATTGCAAAAGCATACCTCATCTGCTACATAATCAGATGTATCTGACCCACCATCCATTTCAATTGTAGCTCCATGCCAAGTAAAAATCTGGTAAATGTGATCAAATATAAGATTTAGGCCAAAAAAAGTTAACTAAACACGAACATAGAAAAACATAACCAGCACATCATCTCCTAATGAAACCCTAACATGATACACTATAAAACATGACTAGAGGGATAAAGGCAATATTAATGGTAAAAGAGAACTGGAGAAGGTAATGAAAGTTGATAATCCCCAAAAGTGAGTAACTTACTAATAGACCCACAATGCGCATAATATTAAATTACAGTTTTCAATTGGATTCATTTCTCTCACAATAGCACTGCTTATATAATTTCCATCACAGTGACAAATATTTCAAGATGAAACTAGCAATGAGCAAGAGCTAGCCTAGAAATGCTTTTGCCATTTCCTCACATATATTCCTCAATCAACTCAAAAAGGGTTTCAAAACAAGTCTCCTTGATATGTATAATAATTGAAAAGTATAGCAAATTTGGTGAAGCTAACCGAAAAAACTGAAATCGTAGAGAAAATACAAAAAAAAAAAGGGAATTTAAAAGTTTAACACATTAATTTCCTCAAAATTTTTTCGAAATCAGGAAAAATGTTTCTGGGATACTCTCATAAACATTGCATCGAAAAAACTAGAAACTTTTCATTTCAAACAAAGGTTGTACACTAATTGATCAACAAATATGCAAGAAGAACATTTGGGCAATACAGAATAACATAGGTTACATGACTTAAAGTGCACAACCCAATTGCTACTAACATTAAGATGCTCAAATCAATGGCAAAACCATTCAACAATGATTAACAAAGCACAAATATCAACAAAAACAGGATTTGAAATCTATTAATGAGTTCAACAAAGCAAAAGAATCGAGGAATACCGCGAATTTAAGACGAGGAGGGAAATTGAGCCAAATTTCAGGAGGAATTTCAGTGCCATAAATCTCAGCATTGCCATTCAACAACCGAAGACGAAGAGGAGAAGTCTCACCCACCTCAATTCGCAGCTCACACTCTCTCTCCAATTTCACTTGTCTTGGAGGAGTATTAGCCGCCATTTTTCTGCTAAACCAAAACCAAGTAAAATTAACACCAATATGCAAATAATTTAATGGGGTTTTTCACATGTTCCAATCAATAACACTGATAATGTCAGTTATGAAAATTTTGACAAAAAGGTGCAAACTTTAGCAAGAAAAAACCTAGGAAAAAAGAAAAAGAAAACAGTGATCAAGTAACTTTAGCAAGGAAAAACCTAGGAAAAAAACAGTAATCAATTGAGCAATAAGATCAAAGGGAAGGAACTTACAGCCTAATGGAAGAAGTGAATGGAAGAAAGCTCTCTAAAAGAAGAATTCTGAAGGTCAGTACTTTAGCGCTAATGGTGGGAAAACAAATGTCGAATTCGAATGGGGCTAACCTCATTACATGTTTGTGGGGATATGCAAAAGTTTCAATAGGGTGGGAATTGGGGGAATGAGAGGGGATTTAGTTAACCAGTTTGGTTATGGTTCGAATCAAACAGTTTCAGTTATCTTCAATTTTTTTTCTCAACTTGATTGTTTCAGTTATAATTTAACGAGTTACAGTTTCAACTAACACAGTTGATTTGCCTTTTCAATCAAGTTCGGTTCAGTTGCAGTTGATTCGATTCAATCATTGGGTTAAGTTCAATAATGTTTTTATAATTTTCATTAAACAGTTTTTTTCGGTTGAATTCAGTGTCGTGCATTTTTGCATATAAGCAATCTTTGGGGGTGAGTAATTTAGTGTTTATCCAATCATATGATTCAGTTCAACGTGTAATTGTGTAACTTATCATTAAATTAGCAGATGTTTTCGGTTGAATTCCGTTTCGTCTTTAATCTAATAGTTTTGGTGATTTTTAAGTTGTGTCGGTTGCACTTTCCTCTTGACTATTTTTTCAAAATATTTTACACTTTTTTATAAGGCTGTGTTAGTTGTTATCGTATATTTCGTATAATGATCAATGAAAAAAAGTTGATGATCAAAGTTTTAATAATTAATATCCATGTGGAGTACTATTATTACACAAGGAGATATGATAACGTCAAATTACCAAATCGTATATTTGTATTAGATCAAGTTTATTATATTGTATATTATATTGGTACAATATTACATGAAACCTATATATTCAGTATAAAGTATTACGAAGTAGATCAATATATCAAAAGATGATGTTAAACGTTGAATAACTATAGACTGGTATAAGTATAACTAGACTAACATGAATATAACATTGTACACGAATCGATTCAAATTTATAAGAAACTAAGTAAAATTGTTATGTTGTATTAAATCAAACCATTAATAGTTTATAAAACAATTATAGGAAACATTCGATCCATATATGAAATGATTACGATCAAGGTTAATCTAGTGTGAATATAAATAATTTGTATATAAAATAAGATGTTCAGTGTTAAAGTAAGTTACCGTTGGTCTAACCTAGATCAATGAAATTAAACTAATAAATAACAATGAGTAACAATTTGATTTTGTATTATAAGCCAATATATATATTAGATAGATATATGAAAAAATGATGATCAAAGTTGATTATTTATAATTTAGTACTCCGTAACAAACTCCGTCAACCCTAAAGAACCCTCAACCCTCAAGACCCTTAACCCTCAACCCTCAACTCTCAACTCTCCATGTGATTCAAAGAAGCTTGATGAAACAAATAAACCAATTCTATTGGTCAATAAACAAACACATGGATCACTATCATTCCTAGTTTCCTATTATTTCATCATTTCCCGCTCATTTTCTCCCCCTCAATTTTTCGGTCCAAAAATTTCCTATAAAAATACACTTTTCATCCCTACCATTTCATCATCTCATCTCATCTCACACATTCACTCTTCCAAACATATTCTCTCTCTTCAAAACCACCACCACACAAAATTTCAATCTTCTCCAACCTTTTGAGGACACAATAGTACACATTTGTATTTATGTCAATGAAATTTGTGTTCTATTGCTACTTACTCCCTTTGATCAGGAATTCTTGCTACCTTTACAAGAACACAAAGACCAAGACCGCCCAAAAAATCAAAGAAAAAAAAATCCAGAGAAAAAAACCCAAAAAATATTTTTAAAAAATAAAAAAAATCAAAACACATGAAAACCCAGAAATTTATACTGGTAGTTCAATCCCACAAAAACAAAAACTCAACCCAAAGATTAAAATTAAAACAAAAATTGATTTCGAAAAATAAACCAAAATCGAAAAAAAAGGAACTCAAAAGAAAACGAAATAAACCCAGAAAAACAATCGAACTCATACCCAGAAAAACAAAAGAAATAAAAGAACTCAAAAAATCAAAATCATAAACATAAATCCAAATCAAACCTCTTCGAACATGGAAACCCTAAAAATTGAACCTTTTCGAAATCAAGCTAAATTGGTACCAAAATGAGCGCATCAGTTTGAGCATTATTAATCTAGTATTACTCTATTTTTTCAATGGATAAAATGGAAGAGATCTAGAAAAAAATGGAGATGGAAGTAGAGAGAGAAAAGTTGCAGAAGAGGGAAMAATGTCCGTGAAAAAAGAGAGGGGAGACYGTAGAGATTAGTGAGGGAACAAGTTGCAAAAGTAAGATATTGAGTTAATAAGGGTTATTTTTGTAATAATGTACAAATATAAGGGCAATATAATAAATGCAATATGGGTCTAATTTATAAACTTCTTTTAATAATTTGGTTTTTATAATATTGTTATGTTAATTTGAATTCGGCTTAATTCAGTTTAAAACAGTTTATAGTTTTTCACWTAATTTCAGTTCAATTAAATTCAGTTTAAAATAGTGTATAATTTTTCAATTAATTTCAGTTCAGTTCAGTTAAAGTTCGGTTTGGTTTTTTTAAGATCAGTTCATTTTAGTTTTGTTTGGTTTCAGTTTCAGTTTYAGTTCGGTTTCAATTCAGTTACATGCAGTTTACAGTTGATTGAATTGACTTTAATCCAATTTAATTTTMATATGTGGTTCATTTCAGTTCAGTTAGTTCAGTTCAGTTCATTAACCAAATGCAGTTAAACCAACAATTTTTAACCAAAGTCCTCGCTCTAAATGATAAGTCAACACAGTGTTGGGCCTTTGAGGTCACACCCGGGCTAAAATCGTAAATTYAAGTGGGCAAGTTAGTGGGCAATTCAGGTGGGCCTACCCKCAATTGTTACTGCAGACGCTGCAGTAACTCAAGCCCGAAAGAGTTATTACGTACCCGCAATTGTTCTTCATCCAAATTCTCAAAGCTTGAGAGTTGAGACTATAACAAAGAGAGAGAAAGGAGGTAACTGAAGAAAATACCGGTCAATAGCAGCGAATTGCTGGTGAGCCAACTGACGRAAAAAACAAAGAAACTGGACAGCTAATTGCAGGCGAGTTGGCTCTCAGCTGCACCATACCAAAATAGCTAATTGCCGGCRAGTTGGCTCCAGCTCCACCATACCACAACACGTATGAGCAGGTGAGTAGGCTCAGCTCCACCGTACCACTACACGTTTGAGTAGATTACAGGTTAGTAATTCTAAATTTGTGATCTTATGAGTAGATACATCAATGAATGTTTAATTTGTTTGAATTATTCAACATTCTCGTTTTGAACACCGAAAGTGGAAGGGGAACGAACAAGGAGAAATCCGATAACACGATCGCAGGGAAACATCATCACCAAGGAGAAATCAGAATTGAAGATGTCACAAGGAGAATCTAACGCGGTAGGTAAAATCACGAAATTAAATTTCAACGAATTCAGTTTGTGTTTGACATTGATGGCATGCAATTAAAAAAGAAATTGTAAGTGTAATTCGAAATTCAATTGACATTGTAACTGAAATTAGATAGATATTCAATTGACATTGTAAGACTAATTAGATATTCGRTCAACTGGTAACTTAAACCTTATTCTATTGATGTTGGCAGCTCGCGTAATGAGAATGAGAAAGAGATTGAAGTAAGCAGTGTGCGAGAGAAACAACCCAAATTTAAAAACTGCTGGTGCAGGGGTAATGTCAATGAACTCAACATTGGTTTCATGGTGTAAGAAGGTTTATTAAAGGCTTAAACTGAAATTTATTTTTTAAATGTGTCTTTGAAGGAAAATATGTTAAGTCAAGGAGGCATAGCAAAGGAAAACATGCAGGTGATAGAGACTAGGTTTAAAGGTGCGTTGCGCAAGAAGGTAATAAGAATTGCGCAATGATCATAATTTGAAGCCTATGCCTACC
>SNQN01011910.1:3248-17565 GCA_008642245.1 Bassia scoparia | reverse complement strand
ATATTTTGTACCCTAAAAATATTGAAATAATTTTGTTTTTAAATACAGTTATTTGAAATTTAGATTATATTTACGGCAAAAAAATCTAATAGTAGATTAATTTATCATGTTTGAAAGTTTAAAATTAAAGCATATTTAAAGTCTTGTAGTCATTAATTGTTTGCATATTTTTTTAATGTAATCATTTATTAGATAGATTTGAGAGGAAATTGTGGGTTTTGTTTTAGTACGGAGTAATAGAATATAAATTCTGAGTACAATATAAAATTTGCGAATGTAAAAAGTATGAGACATTGGATATATAAATATGAAGAGTATATTGTATGTATAAAAGAAAATGACCAAGAATAATATATACTACAAAACAGAATACATTGTTAAATAGAGAAATTTGGCAACAACATAGCCTTGGGTCCGAAAATTCATGGTTCATTCATCTAGTGCATATTCAAAAATTGAAAATCCAGTGACATTTTGTTTAATAAAGCCAAAAAAAATAACAAAATTGTAAAAATAAATTGCATATATTTACCTAAATGTCATTAAATTTCCAAAAAAAATCTATTTTTTGGTTAAATTAACAAAAGTCCTATTCCTATATCGTCACATTGAACACGCACTACTTCATCTTTTAATTTGCTATCTTTCATTGGATTTTAGTGTACAACAATGAATTGAACTATGTAATCACGTTGAAATGGCGGGGCCCCGTTGAAAATCGAACAAGAGAGCGAGTCTAAAATGTGAAACATACATATGAGATATGAACTCTTACCTTCCTAATTCATGTGGTGTGTGTTTTTTCCGAGATGCAACACTAGCACAACAAGCTTTGTAGTACGTATGCATTCATGTAATGTAACACGATGTACAATTTATGCATCGTCTACAAATTATCTACATTGTACAAAGTAATTTGTTTTCGATAGGATTTATTTGAATATTTGAATTAACATTCACACATATTGCTCAAGATAGAAAGCAAGAACTAGGTTTTTATTAATATATGTTTTCTTTGTTCAAACACTGGATGTTTCTTTGGTGGTCGTAATTATAAAAGACCACCAAAATCATTGAAAGTCAAATTAATTTTAGCCCTTTCCTGAAATATTTGGACATGACCAAAAATGTTTGTGGTTATAACCAAACATTGTTATAAATGTATTTTTCATTATTATTCTCATCTTATTTTCGAATTTGTCATCATTTTTTTCTCCCTTTAACTTTGAAAACCGATCTACAGAATTGAACATCTTTTATAGAAAACCAAGGATCAATAAAAAAACTAATTTTGGGGATTTTAGACTTTTAGCACAAACAATTTAAAATTTTAAGAAATAATTTAAAATTACACGAACAATAATTCATACACAAATTTTTACTAACACTTTAGAAAAGTCCTATGTAGCCGGCCCCATATTAGATTCAATGAGATACTGGTGTTCATGTACACTTAGAATCTGTTTACTTTAATTAAAAATAATTGAAATGAATTGATTTTGAGAGAATGAAATTAGGTTAGGAACTGAACTGAACTGATGAATTGAAATAAATTGATATGAAAATAAAGCACATATAAAGCACTGATCACAAGTTTAAGCTAATGGTTGAAACCCAAAAATATAATATATTCTCTATACTAAGCTGAAGTTGACTGGCCCTTATAAAGCACCGATTACATAATGTATTATATATAACATCAACAGACAACTTTAAAATTATCTAGATAGGTTCATATAAGATGAAAGAAATTTTGGTATTAGTATTATCATATAGATTACCATCAAAAGATAAGTAGTCCTTTATAGACTCCTTTTGTTTCGGAGTTATCATTTTTATTATGTTTTCACACTCACGCTTTGATGATGACTCGAGTTTTTTTAAAAAAGAAATAAAAAGAGAAAAAAACATATTGTCCAAAAAGAAAATTGTATGAATAATTTAAAACTTATATTTAGGAATGAAAAATGTTGCAAATATAGACAAAAATACACATATAATAAAACAAAGGAAGTACAGAGTATTACTATTGATTGAAATAATCAATAACTAATTCTACTTGTACACAAATTTGTACCATCAAAGTGATTTTTTATTCTAAAATTAAAAATTCTATAAATATGTAATAATATTTTTTTATGTTACTTTTAATTTCTTTCAAATAAAAAAATGAATTACTCATTATATTTCCCTCAAATCTAGAATTTGTATGAAGTTCAAATTTTTTGAGTTTATTAGGTAATAACCTTAAAATTTTATGGATATGATCAAAAAATAAACAAAGAATTTTTTAAAAAATGACTTTCATTGATTTCGGTGGTCTTTTACAATAAAGACCATCAAAGAATTTTCCTCAAACACTTAACCCGGCCGCATTAGTAATGCATTATAATTTTTTTGATGAGCATCCAGCCTCATTAGACGATTTGTAACATACTCCGATCCCTCCGTACGTTTGTTTATTACTTGCATCATTTCATTTTGCATAGTACCAACTCAAATTGTATAAATAAACTATATACAGTATTTTAACGAATCTAACAACTTCTCATTTGATTATTTTATATATTATCAATTTTTCGAAACAGTTGATCAAAGTTTACTAACTTTGACTCCCAAAAAGGAAACGATGCAGGTAAAAAAAAACACGGAGTATATACTTTTAATACCCTACATATGGATGACGATAACGGCAATAAGAATGATGACGCGCGACACGCACGATAAACAAGCAAGTAGGGGGAGGATCATATAACTGGATGATTAAAAATCATGGGCTATAAATAGGCTTCAGCAGGCTATGCTTTTTGTGCACTGAAGAATAATAATTAAAGAGCATTTGTGTTTTGTGTTTGTTGAGATTACGAACGAAATGAATAAGATTAGGACGAAAGAAATGGCAAGTGCGACATCAGTTAGGCATGTAGTGGTGAAGGGTGATCGTCGGGTGTTTGTTGCATCCGACGAGAGCACCAACTCCACCAAGCTGACGCAGATTCAAAGGACACATTCTCCCGATGACCGCGACGTCGATGTTAGGCCTATCCTTGAGATCATCCACGATGTTTTCAACCGCGGAGCCCCTATCATTGAAGTAATTTTAATTTCTTTCTTTGATTGTATTCAGATCGTTTCAGTTCAACTCAGTTCATATAGTGCGTGTGTATTATTAAAGGCAACAAACAAATATAAAACCTTGAATTTATTAACAGGGGGCTTATATTGATTCCTCCGCGGAGGATAACACTAGTAGTGAAGCTGTCCTTAACGCGAAAGGAAAGGCAAATGGAATGACCGAAGCGTTGGCCTCTATCATACAGAAGGTCTCATGTGAGGTACGTATTATTGTCTTTCGATCGTACCGCCCTCTAGACTACTTTACCGAGCTAGTTGACATCCACATGATGAATTTGCACCTAAGAAAAATTGTTACATTATGTGTTAATAGACCATCTCAACCAAAAACTATACTTAAGATGATAGACGTTATAGTTTAATAGTTATGTCCCAGGAATATAAGGGTAATTTCTAATATATCTGTCTGAGATACTACTTTAGTATCTCTAATGGCAATTTTCGTAAATTTTGTTAACTTTCATTTAACATGCATGTGATGCTTGTACCTTAAAAATAAGATTAAAGTGACAAAAATACCCTTAGAGATACTACTTTAGTATCTCAAGCATATATGTTGGAAATTCCCCGGAATATAATATATACTCTATCTTTCAGCATGAAGGGAAAATATATACTGTATGCATAAATGTACATCTTCGATCTCTATAATGTATGGCAGTTAACATGCAAATGCTCGGGGGGAGATGCGCACGCCTCTACCATGACACTCCTCAACATGCTCTCCGCCTACTCATGGGATGCGAAGGTGGCTATAACACTCGGGGCCCTGGCGATAGTATACGGGGAGTTCGGGCTAGTGGTCGGTCAGCTCATGCACGCCAACCCTCTCGCCAAGTCCGTGGCCCTGCTGAAGCTGCTACCGGACTTAATGGAGGAATCTTCCCCACTGAAACCCCGGTTCGAACAACTCCACAATCTCATTGATGTGATGTTGGATGTCACCAAGAAAATTACCGAGTTCAAACACCTGTCTCCTCAGTACATCTCGCCTGAGCAGCCGCCTTTATCCGATGCCATCACGAACCTCATTCCTAATGGTGCTTACTGGACTATCAAAAGTGTTTTGGCCGGAGCTAATCTCATTGCCAGCAGCTATCAGTAAGTAGATCATCTTACGCACACTTAGACATACACTGACATCCTTGGAGTCAGAGGTTCGAATCTCCATATCTCATCCCCAATGTAAATGTATCCCATCCCCAATGTAAATGTATCCCGCCCTTGTGGCTCATTAATTCGTACCAAAAAAATCTTATGTGAGCTTAGACGACATACATATGTAATGATATCATGAGATTCTCAAATGTTTTTAATTTTTCGCTTATATATCTTCTCACTTCAATTTTCTTATCTTGTAGGTATAATACATCAACTACCGATGATATTCGGGAGCTATCAAACTTGTATCATAACGGAGAGGACATTCTTCATTCCCTTACCCAGCAACTTAATCTTTGCAATGAGCATATAGGTTGGTCATCATTCTTATTCCTTTCTATATCAATCATCCTTAAATCCGAGTGCTAGAAAAGATGGCTTTGTGCAATTAGGCTTAGAAAAGATGGTTTATCATAATGTAAAATGACTCTTAAAATAGTTATTTTTGACAAAAAAAATCTTTTTATTAAAGTGTAACATCTATTTTTTAACAGCATACAAAATACTTGTGAGAGAGTTCAAAACACTCCAGTACGACAACATTAAGATTTTTAAGCATCTGATCTACGAGAAGGATGACAAAGGGGCCCTTGTTCGACCCTCCAAAAAATCAAGGGTTAGTTAACTCCTAAACCTTATACATTACACATACAGTAATTGTGAAGGTTAACATGACACAATTGAATCAGGTTCGTATTGAAGCGCTCAGCAAAAAAACAGTGATGTTACTCATTTCCGACCTGAAACCCTCCCAAGAAGAGTTGAATATCATGGACCAGATTTATAGAGAATCAACGACGATCAATGAAATCCAGTACGAAATTATTTGGATCCCGGTCATAGACGAGTCGTGGACTGAAGAACATCTGAAGAGTTTCGAGCAACTCCGATCCAAGATGTCATGGCTGACTCTATACGATCCCAAAGATTTGGAGCCAGCTTTTATAACATATATCAAGAATGTCTGGAAGTTTTCAAGGAAAACGATGCTCGTTGCGCTCGACGGTAAGGGAAATGTTGTAAGCCAAAATGCCCTCTACATGTATTTGATTTGGGGGAACAAGGCCTTCCCATTTACTGCTACCAAGGAAGAAGTTCTATGGAAAGAACAAAAGACTTGGAGACTTGACCTTCTATTTCCTCAAATCCAACACTTGGTACGTATTTCTTCAAACATTAACTTCAAGCAGTGATTTCCACACTCCAAAGTATAAATCCGCACTCCATTTTAGCCACTGTCAAAGCGGTCGCTAAAATGGAGTGCAGAAATACATTTGGAGTGCGAAAATCGGTGCTTATAAACTTCTTGTATGGAGTACTTCCTTTAATTGAAAATAGAAAAACGCCTTAAAGTTTCAAAGATTGGATATTTCTCAATGACTTTATATACTCCATTTGTTCCACTAAATTTATGTCATAATAAAAAATGTTTAAATTAGTCAAGTAGGATCTATGCTAGTTTGAATCAACTTAATGAGTAGCTTATTATAATGTAATCTCTATAATTTTTACAAATGTATAACTAAAGATAAATTAACATACAAATTGTACATTGACAAACGTGATAAGTAGAAGTGGCATAGATTTAGTAAACGGAGGGCGTACATAATGTTTCAAAATATCAATTATAAAGTATAAGTCAAAATTGTGCATATATAGAAGAGCCAAGTCTGGAAAGACAAGTGCTACATATGATAAGAAATTAAACATATTTGAGATTTAACTAATAGAATAACATGTCCAAGGGCACCAGATCTTGTAATTATACAATCGACCGTAGATTATAATCTGTTTATCTATCTATCTATCTAATAATGTTAGAACTCCTTGTTTAGGGTAAGTCATACAAATTTTCACATAAACATTATATTGTTACTTGACAAATGTGTTTTAATTATGTGATCAGGTTTCAAAAGAAAAGCACATTTGTGTGTACGGTGGGGAAAATTTAGAGCGGTCAAGGGAATTTGCAACCAAAATCAAAAAAATATCCCAAACTGCAGGAATCGATCTAGAGATAATTTATGTGGGGAAAAGCAATGCAATAGAGAAAACGACGAAAATCTCAGAAACCCTTAAGAAGGAAGGACTCATCAATTATACCGTGACCGCCTTGGAGAGTTTTTGGGTTCGGTTGAAGGGCATACTCTACTGCAAATTGCAACATGGGAAGAACGGGCAGGATGACGAGATAACGCGAGAAGTGATGACGGTTCTTAGCTTTGATGGAAGTGACCAAGTCTGGGCAACAATGTGGTTCGGATTGACTGAGATGACAAGAGCTAAAGGGGATGCTATGCTAGATATTTTCTCAAAGTTCAACGAATGGAAAGCAGATCTAAAGGATAAAGGGTTTATTGCTGCTATAAGTGATCAGTTGAAGGTCGTTAATCAAACTTCGCATCATTGCAATAGGATTATACTCCCTGGAGTTAATGGTAGGGTTCCAGAGAAGGTGGTATGTGCCGACTGTGGGAAAGAAATGGAGAAGTATTTCATGTACCGTTGCTGCACCGAATAAACAAACTAAGCTAGCTACCATGGTTACTGATGCGCGAGAGCATGAATGTTGGGAGTATAAGATAAGACATACTCGAAAAATATATTAATGAATAATTAATCGAGTTGTTTGTGTGTTTTGCCTACATGGTTTTACCAATTCACTTGTATTGGGTTTTACATGGTTTCAGGCTTGTGTATGTTCCTTGTTAACCTTTGTATTAATGAGGTTTGCTAATTAATAAAGAGTTGTAGTAATTAATTCTCAAGAATTAGTTGCAAGTTAGCTTATAAATCTTGTTTTATTTGGCATTAACTAAAGTAATTAGTATTTGGTTGGGTGTGCGTGCATGTAATTAGGAGCACTAAATCAGGCTTTACGTGGCTTCATGAGTTGCTTGGACTAGGTGTTGATGTGTGATTTAACAACAATTATTTCAAAATAGACTCAATCTAAATTTTGATGCACACGATGTGTTTCATATGATAAATGTTATCACAATGTTTTTCAGAAAATAATTTTTAACATAAAATATTAAACCATTTTACTTACATTAAAATGTTAATAATTAAGGTGTAAATTCAGATAAAATAATATGCTAACCGGTCTAATAATAATTGATAAATTGTTGTATATTATTTTCACTTTTAACTTTTTTTTTCAATCCTTAGGGTTATTACATTTAGCCTTTTATAATAGGATTTTTTGCGAGATAAAACCTTTTATAATCCAAATTTTGCAAAAGAAAACCTTTTTAAACGTTATTTGCGAGATGAAACCCGAAAACAATTTTTTTGCGAAATGAAATCCGATGATGTCATTCAGTGTTCGACCATCACTAATCTCTTTTGACTCACTAATTAACACTTCTTCTATACTATTTGCACTCCCTTGCTCCCGTCTTCATCAATTCATCCCTTGATTCCTTCTCTCTCCTCCCTTCTTCCTAGTTCCTACCACCACCACCACAACGCAATGTAATGCAGCCAAACACCACCACTACCACCCCCACAAGGCAACCACCCACCACGCGCTCACCAAACCGCCCCATCCCACGAACCCAACCACCCACTCCACGCGCTCCAATGTCGCCACCACAAACCTAACTACCTCATCCTTGCTCGTCGCCATTATCAACCCAGCCACCTCTGATTAATTATTATATCAAACCTCCAATTTCTAATTAAGAGCAAAAAAAAGCAAAATCAACCAACGAAACTTGTTCAAATAGTGTTAAAAAAAAGCAAAATCTTCTTTCAACAATGGCATGGTATTCAGACCATTATCATCATCTTCATTGATGTTATCTTGTTCTTGTGTTTGTTGGTTTGCTTCATCGGGGAGGGATTTCAACCCCCAATTTCGAGTGGGTTGATGGTTGGATTGGGTGGTTGTTGCTTGTGTTTTGCGAAGTTGGTTTGGGTGGTGGTGGTAGCTCGCGAATTCGGGGGAAGTTGGTTGTGGCTCGTGAAATTGGGTTGGGTGATGGTGGTGGCTTGCGAATTTGGGTTGGGTGGTGGTGGTAGCTCGCGAATTTGGGGGAAGTTGGTTTGTGGCTCGTGAAATTCGGTTTGGTGGTGGTGGTGGCATGCGAATTTGGGTTGGGTTGTACGTGGTGGTGGCTCACGAAGTTGGGTTAGGTGTTGGTGGCCAGTGTGAAGTGGGTTGGTGGTTGGCGGTGGGTTGGTAGCTGGTGATGGTATGTGGTTGGTGGGAAAAGGGTGAACAATGAAATGGAAGGGAGTGCAAATAAGAGTAATGGTGCCAATTAGTGAGTCAAAGGTGATTAGTAGGGTCAAACACCGAATGACATCATCGGGTTTCATTTCGCAAAAAAAAAAAAAAATTGGGTTTCATCTCACAAATAACGCTTTAAAAGATTTTCTTTCGCAAAATTTGGATTATAAAAGGTTTTATCTCGCAAAAAAAACCTTTATATTATTATGTTAGGTCTCATTTACAATTCATATAAAATCTCGTCTAACCCATTAAAAACCTTGAAGGTTTTATGATACTCAAGAGGGGGGGTGTGAATTGAGTATTCTGTTCTCTTAGGTTATTTTTCTTTCTTTTCGGATTCAACATGTAAGCAGCGGAATGTAAACAAAAATAATAAAGGACACACAAAGTTTAACGAGGTTCACCCAACTATGGGCTACGTCCTCCTACCCTATGTTCTTTTATTAATCTACTCCGAAAAACAAAGAACACACACACCCTGCTGTTTCCCTACTCTGGGAACCAGCACACCCCACACTCAACTCTGAATYTGCACTCGACTCACACTCGTAAGTCCAACTTGTGTTTGAACTCAATAACACTGACCTGGCTTTCAACCCCTCTYTTGAATGCCTTTGAAATATCTAAGTTTCTCTCTTTTTAATTTACTTCTAAAAAGCTAATAAGAAAAATTAATATGCTCGACTAATGCTCTTGTGTATGACTCAAAGTAGGGTTTTGTGCTTTTGTGTTTTCTCTCAAAAATATGCTTTTCAATCCGTGGAAAGATGTGTGGATTCAGGAAGTATAGATGAGTATATATCAGCATGTTAACCTTAACCCTAGTTTCCTTAACCTTAACCCTAGTTTCCTTAAATCTCTCTACTTGSCGAGCAAAGCAAGATGAGATTTAAGGAAAGTATTTATCTTGTTTGATTTGATCATGAAGATAAAATCGAACAAGATAGATACTCCTAGGTTTAAGGTAACAAAATATATTCTCATCTATATTTCCAGCTGCATAACATATTTTCAAAATAAATCTTTTACAAAATATTTTAGAAAAATTCTTTTTCAAACCGCAGCCATATTCTACTTAGGGACACAGCTGGTCCTCCAGCGACGATGGTTCCTAACAGGAGATACTGTTAAATAATTCTGTCCTCAAATCTTGTACGACGAATTCATACCATCAAACTCAAAACATATAAGCATTAAACCAAAGCATATAAAGTCATTAGTACAGAGCATATTTACGAATTTCCGTAGATTAAAGAATTGAGAAGCATTTCTTCTATTTCTTCATGTAATCCTTCTAAGATTGAATCTTCCTTTGAATCATTCAATTAATGCCACAACCTCTTTCTTCGACAGACTTTCGAAAGCTTCACAACTTTCAGAGTTGGAATCAACCTAATTACGCACATGTAACATGGTTAAGAGTGAATAAAAGTATGTGACTGCGTTGTTCAGTATAAGAGTCAAGGAACAACTCCTACTGTATGCCAGTATATGAAACTTGGTGGATGTAATTTCAAGTTGGTCCTGTAGTAAAGACAAGTTAGTTTCATATTGACACGATATAAGTTGATTAACTGTTTGGGGAACGTTATCTGTATCAGCTGGTTCCCAAACCAATTTGTTTCATCAATAAGTGTCTCGTTTCCTGTATCATTTGTCATAACTCAGAACCCTGAAAGGACAAAACCTATATTTTCCAAACCTTATCTTTAAGAGCCCGACACATGTAATAGAAATAGCTTCGACCCGTTGAAGGCAATGCTAGATTCGGGCTTTCAATAACCCTAGCGCGATTCAAAGCGCATTGCTTGATGATATTATTGTGTAGATTATATAGTTGATCTTCAAATATGAAGTACAAAGTACGCGTTTCTGCAGGATTCGAATCAGTAGAATTATTTAAAACTTACCGTGTAGGCGGGTTAGATCTCTAGTAGTTGTAAATCGTCAGAGTTGTGTGGACTATGATGAATTCGCACCAAACAAATGAAAAATCAATGGTTACAATTTGACCTAAATAATAAGTAAAAAAAAAAAAAATAAAAAAAAACTCTCACTCTCACAACTCTAACCAACCTCTCAACTTCACACTTAGAGAATCTCAACTGCAAATTTTGAGGCCTTTAATTTTGAAATTTAAGTTAGATTGAAAACCCTATTTGGTAGAGTTGTTATAGGAGAGCATACTAACTTAGCCCGGGACCACCAATTTGTTTTGCAGGGCAAATACGAGCTGAGCTTTTCTGCAAGGAGGGACTATTTGATCTCTTCTCTTGTTTTCTTAACGTTAATCTAGAAGGGTTGTAAGCGAATCTATCCTCAAATAATGTTAAATAGTTTCGAAACTTGATTTTTGTTTTTCCGAATTGAAAACTAATCTCTGATATAAAGTGCCGTCCACGTGGACTTGGGTCTCATATTTTTTTTTATTAATTTGATATAATTTGCTATTACCAGAAACAAAAAAAAAAAAACAAAAAAAAGAAAAAGAAATAGTATTCCAGCCTCCATAAGGATGTATACATGATTTGTCATGAAGTTTGCAACTTGGAAAAATAAAACAAAAGGCACTCTACCATTATTCCACTCCACTTTGTGACTTCCTCCAAACTGACCATCATCATCATCACAACGTCCATCATCGCCGTCTTCCAATCTTCCATCATTTCACAGAAGCAACTAACCCATGGAAGTGATAACATGCTCTAACAGAAGCAGCCAACCCAGGGTTAATTTGTGTGTATTATTTCACAGAAGATGACATATTCATACCAAAATTCATCCTAAAAATATTCCCAACTAAATCTCGCTATTGGGAGTAGCGAATTTCTGAAATTCGCTATCAACAGTAGCGAAGTTCTCCTAAATTTGCTATCATCCTCAATTTTTTTTTTAAAAAAAACAATCCTAATCGGGAAATAATTTTCAAGTCGAAATAAAATGGGAAATTTAGAACATTTTGGCAATATTGAGAAGAAAAAAAATCCATGTCAACCATGAAGATAGACTTTCAAATCAATCAGACTTTTTTAGAGAGCCACAAGAACAGTAATAAAAAAAATCGATCCCAAACTTGCATACCTCATCAGGTTGCAAACCGACCAGCACAGGATGAAAGTTGGATGATTCGGTTGCATATAAGCAAACTACCCTATCCAAAGTCCTTTTAAGCTAGCTCATCTTAGTACTTCATTTCTTTCTTAATCTTACAATTTTCTATATTTGTTTTGTGTACGAAAGAATTAATTAAATCGACATACGTATAAAACGTCTGTTACCACATAGTTGGAAATCGATTGTGAAACAGTTGAAAAAGGACTCCTTTCGTGATAATAAAGGTTTACCGTACCATTAACATCTTACAATTTTTTTGTGGTGTATTGCATCCAATTCAAAATGTCTCATGCATATATAAAAACAATTCCCATGAGATGAAATCAATTAAAAATCAAATTAGATTTTGATGCACGCGTACGTGATGCATTCTATTATAAATTTTATWAAATTTTGTGAATAATCCCATAATTTTCTATTTTTTGTGTTTTACCCCATAGCATTTTTTTTTAATTAATTTGATCCTCACGACCCCATAACTTATTAAACGTTTTAAAAATCACTCCCGGCCTATACAAAAAGACAGAAAGCTAGTTATGGGATAAATCACAAAATTCCCTAAATTTTATCATAATGTTTTGAACATTGAAATCTTGAATAGCWAACAAGGCCTCACACTGTTCTCGATTGTTAGATAGATATATAATAAAAATAGTGTATTTTTCATTGCTACGTTTACTTCGATTGATTCTTTTTGAATAGACAAAAAGATTAAAAAGTTGTTACATTTCAATAATTTAGATGTGGATACGCCTAAACCATCAAATCTCTGAATAGAGATTATCCTAACTATAATAGGTTTCTATGTGTATCGTACTCCTTATCCAAATCTAAATTAGTTTAAATGAGAAGGTTATCTAGGGTTTGTTATTTTAATCTCAAGTGTCAATTATTAGATGTAAATCATATATCCTTCGATCTCTTCCAAAAATTATCCTTGATTGAATGATATCTAGACTTTGTCAAAAATTATAAACTATCCTCAAAATACTTAAATACTCTTAAACTCACCACTTAATTAAACTCACAAATCAACCTTCACTTTTGAAAAAGAAAGAAAAAAAACAAGTCAATTTACTTCCAAATAAAATGACTACTTTTTAACCTAGCATGCTTGCTCTTTTCTTGGGCACAATTTTGCCCAAACAACAACCACAATACCAACCTCAATGGTGGGATCCTGTTTTGCCTACACCCCGGACTCCCGCCACTCTCCCACAATGCCCCCCGGATTCCCAAAGCCACCCCTCTAAGCCCCGGTGCTTCGGCTTGCTGGTCCGATTGCAAAATTCTTTTAATCCGCCAAGGTCTCCGTCACTCCGCAGTTGCAGTCTCCTCGCCAACTATCCCTTGCCCACGGTCCAAGCCTTGTGAAGCAACATGCTCCGTGGTCTGCACCCCCTAGCGCCTAATTATCTTATATTCGTATATCTTTCTGTACACCGTAATATTAAAAAACATGATGTTGCATGAATGCATTGCACCGTAAATTGGTATTGATTTAGTTTACTTTTAGTAGTTATGGTATATAATTTAGTGTTGACTTATTTATCCAATGTTGGATATACTTCTTTCATTTAGTTGTTGATCCAATACACTATAGTTATGATGTTTCTAACGATATTTATCAATAAATAATAAGTATGTATGTGGATTTTTATTAAAGTGTTGGGTCATGATGACCCATTTTCTATGTAAATACTTATTTCAGTCATTTTTATATGTGGACAACTACCTCAAATAAATAATAAATAGAGTGTTTATGCATACTTTACTAAACAATTGGAAGGCATTTAAATATATACTTCGTAAAATACATAGTACAGAATAGAATCTATTACTTCGTATTAAATATTTGTAAACCGTAGTTTATGAGATATATCTCATTTATTTCCATCTTCCATGCACTTGTAAGCATGACACTACTCTATAGAATTTAGTGTGCAGCCAGATGTGATTGTGTGATTATGAACTAGAGAGAAGGTGAGGCATTGTTTAAGAGAATTATAAGAGAAAATAGACATACACAAAAAGAAAGAAAAAATATTGTACTAATTGATAATTTCAAATTTGACAAACATTGCCTAGTAAAAAAGAACCAAGGAACTTATACTCTATAATTTTAATAAATGTGTTCATGTCCAAAACTCGTATTCTAAATTCACCCAGACTATCATATGAATCTTAAATTGATGCTTAATCTAAAAAACTTTAAACTTTTCTAGCTTTAAATTCGATTATATCTTGACACTTTCAACATTATTAAGCTATCCCATCCAAGACTTATATATGGGTTATTATAATTAAAATCTATGACACAACAATACCATAAATACCTCCTGAACCTTATCATTTTTCAAAATAAAAAGTGCAAACAACATGGTTTTTTTATTAGTGAATTAATTGTTACGTTTCATTTTTTGTCCTGCAGAAGTATTTCAATTTCCTGACATTCAACCGAATAGGTCAGACAGGTCATCAATTCTAAAATACTTTAAAATTTAAATACAAAAATCTATATTAAAAATTAATTTCTATAATAAATATTACATTTAAATTTAAATACATTACATATGACCCAATCGATTTCACTTAACAAACTTAAATAATAATATAATAAACTATAATTACAAAATCTTATCTACATTTCACATAACAAATTAAGCA
>SNQN01011909.1:0-17566 GCA_008642245.1 Bassia scoparia | reverse complement strand
GATTTTCTAATTTTTTCAATGATTTTGTAAATTTTATTAATATTATAGCATTTTATATTATGATTTTCAAAATAAATAATTCTAAAATTTTAAATGAAATGTTAAAATCCGGGAATAATCCAACAATCAGAGGCGTAATTTCTTCTCTAAGATAGGAATTCCAGAATATTTTCCGGATTTAAGG
Source organism: Bassia scoparia (assembly GCA_008642245.1). Lineage (NCBI taxonomy): Eukaryota > Viridiplantae > Streptophyta > Magnoliopsida > Caryophyllales > Amaranthaceae > Bassia > Bassia scoparia. Next base: position 17,382 of record SNQN01011909.1, on the reverse strand, counting down.
TTAAGAAAGCAATATTCTGAAGATTCCCAAAGATTTTTTTGGCGAAAACAGAAAATATAAGAAGCATATTACACTGGAAACGCACGTATATACAGTTACCTACGCTGGCTACAGTGTATATACGCTGGATAATGAGGCGTATATACGTCCTCCAACCATATATACGCTATGTGCCCTTATGGGGCGTTCCTATTCATATTCATTTGTGGGCTTGAGCCACAGATCCCGCACGTGGATGGTTGGGGTAGTGTTTGGTGTCGAGTGGGAATTGCCACGTGCCTATAATGTAATCAGAACCGCCCAAAACATGGTGCAAATTTAATCGCCTAGCTGTCTGATCCAGTAACCAAGTCGCGGATCGGGACATGGTACGGAAATGAATCTTTGACCTAATTGCCGCATAATGTGCGGCCTGTACGCGGTACTCATTGTAATCCATTCGATCAAATCTATTAAATACAAACAACTTAACGATATTTATCCTTACGAAGCGCTCTAAGCCTTAGAAATCTATTAAAAGATTGAGTTTTCTTATCATTGCACATATCACTACCTAGCCTAATTGTGTGACCACTTCAAATTAATCAAATTAATAAGGTGCTTAAACTAATCGTGCCAATGATCGATTAAGTCTAATTAATGTGATCAACAATATCTGGTCTTGTTTAAGCAAACAAAAGCTCCCATGCATAAACATGACAAAAACATACATGCAAGATAATCTATATGCAATTACAGAAAAACTCAAATATATAAATCAAACTTACCTTGTTATCACTTATCACACAAAAAAAAAAACAAAGGTTGGTGTATTCAAGCTTTGCTTCCATTAAATCACTATCACAACAAAAAAGATCGTTAGCATTGACAATTACAATTAAAACACTTGCGATAAAGGCGAAACGATTGAAAATGATGAATTTACATGATTGAAATTCAAAAGAAAATAACTGAAAAGTAATAAAATTAATAATAAAAGAAGAGAGAGTTAGATAATAGCCTCATAATTTTTTCATCTAGATTGTCGCAAAGATATACTCTGAAAGTTGCGACGGGATTCGAGAACCTTGGATTTTGTGACAGTTTTATGTTGTTGTGAGTGATTTGTGTGAGAACAGTTTTTAGAGCTTTAATCTCCTTTAAGATCGAAGAGTAATGTGTGATGTTCGATTAAAGCACCAAGAAATGTTTGGGAAGATATATAGATAAAATGAAGATAGATAACTGATAACCGTATATTACGAATGAGGCATACGAAGAGGGAATAGAAAGAGGATCCGTCATATTACCTATATACAGTCTATAATGAACCGTATATATGGTTCCCTCAACTGTCATTATATATGTGTTGAGTGACGTGGCTTGCCACAGTCAACACAATGTATATCCAATTTCGTTGTTATCTTTTCGTTTTGGTATTTTATGCCGTATTTTTGCATCTAATTGCTATCACGAATTAAACCTTATCCACTTTTGGATAAACTGGTGGAAGATTAATCTTTGAATATCCGGATCATTCTCGGAATTATCGGGTATTCATTTATGAATTTTTGAAGTTTATTTATATTTTCGAAAATCATTTTATAAAACTTGTCAAAATCAAAAGAAAAATCGGAAAAATATCTAAAAATACTGCCAACTCAGAAAATGAGGATGAAGAAAAATGAAAGTGGAAATTAGAGACATAAACTATTGAATATTCTAAAAAAATATAAAAATTAAAGAAAAACTATAAAATAGAAAAATAATTAAATAAATAAAAATAAATACTTTTCGCCCATTATTGGGATCTCTCGGCTATGATTACCAAACTAAATTTAACTCACATGTGCTAAATGGATATGAGTTTTTAAGGATTCTACTCGACTTTTGAATCAATCAATCTATTTTCGAAATTGTCGGTTCTTTTTCCTCTGCAGCTATTCAATTTCGGGGAGACATTATTTAGGTGTCTACCAAGCCCCATTCATTAACCAAAAACACCCTCTCAAACATATCTTCTACTCATTCAACTCACGAACAAAAAGTCATTCATTCAAACCCTGAAGTCGGAAATCCATTTTCATCGTTAATTTCGGAGTTGTTTTCCGTGCGAATCACCATCTTCTCTTATAATCCTCGACTAATTCAAATTTTGATTTTGATTAAATTAAAAAAACGTATAAATCACATATTTTAGTACATGTGAATATGTAGCTAAAAATCGAATTTCCTTTATTTTTTGATGTGTAAATATATTTGGTTTTTCCTTGTTCTTATATTATTATTATTATATTATTATATTATTATTATTATTATTATTATATATTTATTTATTATTATTATTATTGATTATTATTATTATTATTATTATTATTATCTTTATTATTATTTTGTCAATACTATAGTTTATTTTGTTTAGTATATGCAATAATTCATTCAAAGATGAGTTTTCAAATTACTAACCTAATTGTTTCTCTTGTTGTAATGATTAGATTAAGGATGTTATGTTACGATTTTATATTTCCGATGTTTTAGAGTCTTTTTATTATTTATTTTTTGTAGTTTTGATTAGTTTTGTCTTTGTGTTTGAGTCTTTCCCCATTCTAACCCTCTAACGGCCGCTTTTAGCGTTTTTGCACATTTTCTCTTCTTGTTTTTATCGGTTTGCAGGCATACATTGATGAGAATTTGTTAGGAGTTGTTTTGACACCTTTGGACTGTTCGGGCTCGGGATTAATGGTTGTGTCTCAACATTTGGTGAAGTTTTGGGGCGTTTTGGGCACTCTCGGGATGTGTTAGACAACTTCATTGAAGTCATAATTTCAGCCACCTATCAATTTGATGTATTGAACTGGAAGTGAAAGTACGTCTCGATAGCTTCGAACGACTATGCATATGCCTGATCCAACGTAAAACGAAGACATGTATGGTCGTTTCTTTTTTGATCGCAGTCTAGTAGCGCCCAGTAGCGGGCGCTAACTTCTGCTCCGGATTGCTTTCTTGGCTTTTCTATTTTTGCTTTTGTTTTTTACCTTTTGTTTTCTTTGGTTTGGATGGTTGTTTATCTGCACTCGTTTGGACTTTGAGCCCATATCATCCATTCTTGTAAATACACTTTGCTTTTATTTTCTCTCTCTTAGTTTTGATTTTTGCTTTCACATTAGCTTAGCACTATTCATCATCTCAACCTTGGTTCCCTTGCGATTTTGAATCTTTGTACTAGAATCTTGCACCAAATTTTATATTCAAGCTCGTAGTAACTATTCTCTTCTTTTGACTTCTTTAATTTCATTTTGGTTAAGTATTTTCATGATTGCAGTTTTGCGTTTTATGAGATTTTCTTAGTTTTACCTATAACTTTAGCATCGGTTGTTTAGCTTGGTTGTTATTCTGTTTTTAAGCTTGTGTGAGTAGTTTAACTTGCTTAGGGTGAGTGAAACCCTCATTTCACCATGTGACACCATGCTTGCTTTGAGGTTGTGTTGGTTTTGGCCGCGACTGGTAGTTTAGGAAGGTGCAATTGCTATCTGCCGATGATTTTGATCCACCATGGTAGTTTTTCTAGGGACCTTAGGACGAAGGAACGAGCGTTGAACTTTTCGTGTACCCCTCCTAACTATTAGATGAAGGAACATGGAATAGGGTTCAGGATTCTAAGGATGTTACTAGCTTTCGCGACTTTTGTGCTTAAACCGAGCTTGTTGATCACGTTTTATATTCCATGCTTTGTTAGATGGTTTGTCACTTGTGATTTCAATTAGCTTTTCTTAATTAGAGGTATTCCGGCTTGTAGTTTGTACTCAATAAAATCTATAATGCTCACTCATATTATTAGTGGTGGATTCGAGTCCTAGAAATCCTTCAAATTAGAGTTTCTCCATATTTTAATCAATTCATTAGTTTAATTTTATAGTTATTTTTAGTTCTTTTAGTTTAATAGTTCTAATCAACTCAAAATTCCCTATCATCCTATTCTTATTTTCTATTAGGATTAATTTAGTAGACGTAACTTAACTTAATGACACGTCTCTGTGGATACGATACCCATTATATTTGCCTATTACCTTATCGATTTGTGCAACTTGCATAGATAGGGTTTGTGATAGTAGGCTGTGAACTACTAGTGTAAAAAATATTGAAAATAAAATGCCATGTTGTTGATTCTCACACACAGTCCATAGCCAAGCTTGAGACACAAATTGTCAAATTAGCTAATGTGATTGGTAAAAGAGATGATGGTAATTACCTAGTTAATCAATGAGAATTCTAGAACCATAATTATGAACAAGCTAAAGCTGTGATTGATTCTTGGAATGGTAAAGATGGTTAGATAATGTAGTGACTGGAAAAGGAATAATGAAATTCTAATGCTTCTGAGTAAGGAGATAAAACTGAATAAGGCAAATTGGATCATCACTTCTAATGTGTCTAATTCCAACTTTCTATTCCATATGAGCCTAGAGTTCCTTATCCGCAAGCTTTAGATGCACCCTCGCCTTATGGAAAGAATAAGCAAAAAGAAGACATTTTAAAACAGTTTAAACAAGTTCAAACTTAATTTAACCGCCTTTAGAGCTATTAAACAAAGTCCAGCTTACGGCTAAATTTTCTAAGACATGTGCCCTATAAAAGGTAATCAAAGCGAATTGTTCTAAGAAAGTTATCTTATTGACAGGTAAGTTCTATTTTGCCATTTAAATGCACCTAAGTTTAAAGATCTGGGAGTTCCGACCATTTTCTTGTTATATTGGTGGACCATAAAATTGAAAAGGCACTATTAGATTAGGTTCAAGTGTTATTTGATTCCTTATGTCTGTGTTATGAGCAACTGCCTAGGTGCAGTGGACAACCTTCGTAATTGTTACTCTCCAATTAAGCAGATCGATCTGTTAAAGTTCCCAATTAGAATTGATGAGTTTTAGTAAAATTGTAAAGTTAGTCTGTTCAGTTAGACTTTGTTGGTTAGACGTGAGTTGTCAACCAGTCTAAAAATGATTCCTGTTCATCATGGTCGCCCATTTTTTGCAACGCTGATGCTACTAGTTAATTGTTAGGTCTGGAGAAATGGATGATTTCTAGAGTTCTGTAAATATGCGATTGAAGGAGTTTGAATACTTAGCTTTAAAAGCCTTCTCATGCCCTAGATCTGATGTGAACCAAGAGTTAACTGGAATGTTCTCGTGTGCATGTTAATTGCTGCTAATGTACTATGAGGAAAGAAAAGCAGTTCTTCGGCGAGTGTAATAATTTATATAAAAGGATTACTCTTGAAAATTTATTTGCTGTCACACATGATTGACATTAAAAGCTTCTTAACATTTGAGATATTGCATGTATCTCTCGAATACTGAGTAAGATTTCCCCTTTCTCTGCAATTTATAACTCCAGTAATCTAGAAACAATCATTCTTGGGTCATCCCAATATCTATGCTACGCCTCTTACCACCGTTCTTTTGGATTGATTCCCGTTCTATTTAATTAGTTATTATACGATCTATAATTTCACCTTAAGATACTTTGAGTTAATAAGGTCTTTCTTCCAATCAAATTTAAAGTATATTTTCCTTAGGTTCTAATAGAACTTTACCTGTACTAATAATCTTAGTTAGAAGCTAGCTCTTACAGAAACATGATCCCTAAGCCATCGATTAAGTATTTTTTGTCCTGATAACTATAAAAAAGGACCGTTTGAAGATGATGGTCGATTGCAAGATCTAAAAGCGTAGTAATTAGGCTCCTAGTTTAATTTCCCAATTGCAGTATTGAAATTTTTCTTTAAGTAAAGACGAATAAGCGATATTCGTCCTAATTAGGGAATTCGTCACGTTTATGTTACTAATTCTCTGACCATACTCTCGTTATGAGAAGGTAAAGTAAGTTCTATAAATATGTGTGAGATAAGGCCAGACAGTAATCATTTATCCATTTCTGTGTCGAGCCTAGGAGGTCAATTGTCTTTTGGTAGACAAGTGTGCAGGTAATTTATTATGCAATCTGGTATCAATCAATGTTGATTTAATTAAAATATCTACGTGAGATTTGGGTCTGACCATAGTAACGCCTAAATGTTAGCTCTCACGCTACGAAACCACAGGATTTGGAGAGAGGGATCTTTGCGTCATATGCGAACCCATAATAGCTGAGAGCCAATCTAAATATCAACCGATTGTTGACCTTAGCTGAAAAGATCCACATAACACTCGTTGCTCTCTCACCTCTCCTTACTTTGTTATCTATCAAATCGTTAGGAAACCATTCAGTTACGAGTGCAACAAATACTATCAACATTGAGCGTGTTTCATGATAAGTAATTTCTTTAGATCCTCGACGCTATATAAAATCATTCGCATTAATTAATCTCTACTCCCGCTAAGATTCAAACAAAATACCTATCTACTCCCTCCGCTGTCCTCGTCTCTTGAGTCGCGCAAGGTACTTTATGCTTTTAGTAATTGAAATTCTATTGGCTTTATGTAAGTGCACATCCTTATATTCTATACTCTTCAAGAGCGACTCAATGAATAGTCATCCAGTCTCTTTATGATAGAAAATTTGATAAATATAATTAAAGAAGAGATTAGTATCGAGTGGAGTGATCTGTTGTCGAGTTTTCTGGTATTGGCCACGTGTCATATTGTTATGTGATGGTGCGTTGCATTAGTAGATTGTATGAATGTAATTGTTAGATGCAGAAATGCCTGTCGAATGACGTTAATCTTGATTTCAAGTATACGTGCAGCGAAAAGATAGTTCAACTGCTCGGTTTTATTAGGTTCAGTATGCGAAGGCAAGCCTTGATATCTCTTGTAGGTGGGTTCATACAAAATTTACAAATGACAAGGTAATTCAAAGTAAGATAAAGTAAAGTATGATCTGTGATTGCCTAAATCACCATATTCCTAACATCTCTTTTTTATGTGCAGCATGTAGATCTTTCATCATTTTATGGCCGAGTGCCAGGTTTTATTATTACTGGTGTTTAGTTCATACGGAAGACTATAGTTAATACTAGCTATGGTCTTTAAGGCCTCAGAGCTTATCCTCATACTGCCTTGCTATATTAGAATTAGTCAGTACTTTCATTAATTAGGAATGAATGCTTTGTGTGTGGAAATCTCTTCAAGAGTAAAGATCTAAGGAAATCATTTTCGAGCACTCGTGTTTCAGCACCTTAATAGTTAAGTCATTATCACACCACTCTCTGCATGTAATGTCATATTGGCTCTCTTTGAATTATGTGCGATGCTTTCTAATTATGCTATAGGCACCGGTACTTGGTCAAAAGGGAATAAAGTTCCTCATGTAATTATTATGCTAGTAGACTCTCACAGATGCTTGCAAAAGATCTATTCTACTACGAAAAAAGATTATTAGCTATCGTGTTTGCCAGAAAAATAAAATAAAAATACTGGCGGACTCAGAAAAATGAGAAGAATCAAATTAAACAAAAATTACCCTTAGAAATCTTAGAAAATACCCTTAGAAATTACTCTAAAAAAATCCTATTACTAAAGATTGATGGCCTAATTTAAAAATAAAAAATAATTTTAAAAAACCTCGGTGTATGGTTTTGGGGTTAACTTCACTTCGATTTATGCCAATGGGTTTAATTCATGAATTTAGTCATAATTTTCGGAATTGGAACAATCGCGAGCTATTGTACTTTTCATCACTAACTACTCAATTTGGGGAGATACATTAGGGTGTCTACATTGGCATAATGCAGAATTCAAAGTTGTTGAGAGTATGAACATGGCAAAGAAAGAAACCTAAAAATCTAAATAAAATTTTATGGAAAATTTTTTCTACAAACACAAAAAAGATTAAAATTTTAGTAGAAATTAAGACTCAATCGAGTCAAGAAATCAATATATAGTGAAATATAGGGAGTACCCAATTCACATCAAAAAAATATAAGGTAGTGGTGAAGCACCGGAGTTATGATTCTGATGAACAGTGTGGCATAGTAGTAGCAGCTGACGTTGATGTGCGATGGCTAGGAAATTAGGAGGTGGCGGTTTGGTGGTAGTGTTGTGTTTGGTTAATTTGCATGTGACTTAGGAAACAGAGTCATAAAGGGGAAGAAAGATATTTTAGGAAGAAAAGGTGAGTACTAGAAATGAAACAAAACCCCTAAAAAACGAAGAAAGGTGTGTTGATTGTTTGGTTTGAACTTGGGTATAGACGGAGAATATGTAATCCTCGCACCAGCTGCGCTAATAATGGTTTTTAAATATTCTTCGCCGAAAATTAGCAAAACCTTATCAAAATGTTGTTCCCTCCATCCCAAACTACTTGCACCATTTCTTTTTGGAGTCAAAGTTTGTAAATTTTGGGCAACTTTTTGGCAAATATATAACTTATAAAATAATAAAGTAAGATTTGATTATTCATCTAAATTGGTAGTTTGTTAATATAAAATTTGAGTTATTAATGATCAAAGTCAAATCTTGAATACCGAGGAAAATGGTATGCTGGAAGTAATTTGGAACTGAGAGAATATGTATTAAATCGATGTTCATTAACCCTTCATAGTACCTAGTCTCCTTTGCCTATGAGTTTCGGATTTTTCATTCACCCACATTATGTGTACTCTTTCTTTTTTAATGCAATTGGAATGACACAATATTTCTCTCTCGTATTGCTCTCTAGAAACTCTAATTTTTTAATACGTCATTAACAACAGCTTAGCTGACAAAGCAATTGATTTGCTGRAATTCCTTAGTCATTGATTTACAAGTTCAAATAACTGAACACCGTTTGGACAAAAGTATCTACAAATATTATTAAAAGGCGTTCTATTGTATGTAAGTGCGCCACGTGTCACTTTCATTCAACGTGGGTGTTCCATGTGGATCTCATATTGTCCAACAGAATCGCTCCATGTCGTCGTTGTCATCATCATCATCAACATCATCATCATATTATTATTATTATTATTATTATTATTATTATTATTATTATTATTATTATTATTATTATTATTATTATTATTATTATTATTATTATTATTATTATTATTTATTATTATTATATTATTATTATTATTATATATATTATATTATATTATTATTATTATTATTATATTATTATTATTATTATATATTATTATTATTATTATTATTATTATTATTTATATTATTATTATTATTATTATTTATATTATTATTTTATTATATTTATAATTATTATTATTATTTAGTTATTATTCATTTTATTGATGTGGCTTGGTAATCCTTGCCCACGTGTCCTCCAAATATTGGGTCGGAATGATCCACGTGGCAAACACAGATTAATTAATCCGGATCGAAAACGGGACGGAGAACGACGTTTCTACACTGAAATAGTAGTAAGGAACGCTCGAAGCACGGATGGATGACAAGTGTCACCCATCCAAAGGATGCTTAGTTTTTTGAGGGATTGCCTATAAATACCCAAAAACCAAGGAAAACCACACAATCTCCTAGCATTTATTGCATATCCCAACTACTTGAGAGCATCTCTCACTACTTTCTCTCTCTAGCTTGACACTTTACTTCCCTCCACAATAGGATTATTCTCCTTTGTGCAGGTGTCTAGGCAAGCTTTGTGTGTAGGAGCAAGAGGCAAATATCTTGATGGCCAGGAGATCGGAGATAGCCCGGAAGACGTTCAACGTGCAATAGAAGGTTAGCTCTCCAAAGGTAGCATTGAAGGAAGACTCCACCCTCTCTCAACCCCAGAAGCTAGGGAAATATTGTAGCCAGGACACGTCATCCCCAATTTACTTGCTACAACATTTGGCGCCGTCTGTGGGGAGGCAATCAGAAATGGCTTCAGGAGATGACTATACAACACGGAGGACGACACACACCTCCATCCTCGAAGAAGAGAGTAATCCCAACGGCGAGACGAACGCCGACCATTCCACCTTCCAAGTTGGCTTGGAGGACAACACTGACATGTAACTTCAGGACTTGGATGTAGTACGTTTCTCACGATACACTCAAGGAGAAATCCCAGGGGAGTGGATGAGATATGGGCTCGCTTCTCCCAGCAAGATGAATTGAAGAGTAGACTTGACGCTCTCAGCAAGCGGAGAATGCCGCTTGAAAGCCTTACAGGCAGGCAAGTCTAAGGTGATTGGCAGTTAAGCTCCTACTAGTCCCAAGCTTTGGAGTACACACTCTCCATAATTCCAAGCTCAGAACATCAAGGTAAAAATCCGACGCGAAAGGTGAATTTGTTTCTACTGAGCACTGTTCCTTATGAATGAGAGAAGAGCCAGGCTAGGAGGTACGTGGCACTCCTAAGCCTGCCAAACTATCAACAACTGCCACCAAGGCCACCTCTGCTAAGGGTGGTCCTTATAGGTTTGATGAAGCCTATGTAGAGGATGACGTTTCTTCTCTGAGAGCCAGAGGACGTCTGGACTCTTATTGAAAAGAGGAAGCAGCGATCGCGAAGCTTCCTCCATGGATGCCCGAGAGATCATTGAGATCAAGAGGGAAAGGAACCAAGATGCCAGCTAATCCTGGAAAGAAGAGAACTGAGGGCTTAAGCAGCCGTCGGTATGATGAAGAGCATTCTTGACTGGTTCCACGCCAGTGTGTACGGATCCTTCACACCGTTCTTTTAGAACACATGGTCTTAGCACAAGCAGCACCTCTGGTCAGGCCACTCCGAGATCGCATCGACATGAGCCTGAGGTTAGATCCCACCAACGTGGGGGGTTTCACCAAAGCGGTGCTCACCTGGATAGGGGTCATGGGCAAACATCCCAAGGGGTGACTAGGGGGATGCAAGCGCTCTCCCTAACTGACAASAACCCCTTMTCTCCTTYTATCCTCATGGCTACACAGTCCTAGAAGATCAAGTTTCCATCTATTGATGCTTATGATGGAACTACAGACCCAGATGATCACCTGGCAATGTACAAGCATCTCATGCTAACCACCCAGGCTGACGATGCGACTTGGTGTAAGTATTTCCCAGTTACTCTTAAGGGGCTGGCACAAAGGTGGTTTAGCGGTCTTCCAACGGGATCTATCCACAACTTCAATGAGCTAGCTGTTCTTTTCACTCGTCATTTCATGGCACATCGCCAGGAGCAAAAAAAGTAGCTTACACTTGGATAGGATCCAACAACGGCCCAATGAGAGTTTGAGAAGCTATGTAAAACGCTTCAACAACGAAACTCTCYAAATTCTAGACTTGCCAGACGGGGTGATCCTGGACAATTTCTATCGCAGGTTGGATGAAGACAGTCCTTTCAAGTTCCAAATGGTAAGACAACGAGTTGGAGACTTGAACTAGATGATGAGGGAGGCAGAAGCATGGATCCACGCTGAAGAGGTTTGTGTAGTCAAGAAGGCCAAGGAGAAGGTAACCCATCCCTCCTCAAAACATCAAAGCAACCAGGCACACTGAAGCGGTGGGTCTGACAAAAAGAGGTCGGGCACTTGGAATATTGAGGAGGAGGGAACCTCACAAAAGACCTCGGCCAGGAAGAAAAAAAAGTTYAGCTAYACCCCAACAGTTAAATACACTAAAGATCTCTTCAATCCAGGCCTACAAGGAGGTGAGCCGAGATGTCCACATCGACGATCCTCCCCCAATCAAAACTGAGATGGATAAGAGGGACAAGTCCAAGTATTGCAAGTATCACAAGGAACCTGGACATGTCACCGATGATTGTTATACCTTGCAGCAAATTATTGATCGCCTGACACACCAGGGCAAGGTGGTGAAGAAGCATTTAATAAAAAGATTTTTGAAGAAATCCCCCTCTATGGAGGGTGCCCCACATGAGGAGCATTCGGACTCCAGAATCGTCCACACGATTTCTGGAGGTTTCGCCGCAKGAGGCCCAACTRCCAAGGGTCACTTGGATTATGTGAGAACTCCTCAACAAGTTATGCTCCTGGACAAAGAGGAGGAGGAGAAGTTCCCAGATGTTCTCATTTGTGAGAAGGATCGTTGGGAGGTAAGCACCCCCCCATGATGACCCTCTCGTGGTCGAGATGAAAGTGGCGGATAAGCGTGTCCGTCGCATTCTCAATGACACGGGAAGCTCCTATGACATCATAATGACGACTTGGTGCCATGCCACAACCCCATAATGGGGTTTGGTGGTGGCATCATCCAGCCAGTTGGAGTAGTCACTCTCACCCTGCGTCTTGGACGAGAAAACATTTGTAGGCACTTGCRAGTTAAGTTCTTGGTGGTCAAAAATATGACAGCCTACAACGTCATCATCGGCAGACCAAYACTCAATGCTTCAAAATCCGTCGTGGTCACACACTTGATGTTGATGAAATTTATCAGTGACGAGGGTAATGTTGACACAATTTATGGAGATCAGCAAGTCGCTCGAGAGTGCTACCTTACCACCGTCAAGCCACTTACTGGGGGCAAGGATAGTGATGTGCCAGAAACTTTGAAACAAGGGGTCTCCAAGAAGAGGAAGTCTGGCGAAGTGATGATGGTCCATGGTACCCACCAGGAAATTATGGTCATCCATGGTTTGTTTGCTTCTATCTCTCGGCCAAAGCCAGGAGGCCAACAAGAGGACTTCGCTTTGGATCCCACCTTKCTAGGGAGAACGGTTAAGGTAGGTGATGCCATRAACGACAAGCTGGGGCAAGAGGTTAAGGACTTGCTGAGAGAGTATAAAGATGTCTTTGCATTCTCAGCGGAGGAAATGCCAGGGAAGGATCCAAAGGTCGCCCAGCATAGCCTTGAAGTTGACCCCACTTTCAAGCCAGTGAAGCAAAAGAAGAGAACCTTGGGTCCGGTTCGAAGCAAAGCAGTTGACGAAGAGGTGAAAAAATTGCTAGACGCTGGGTTCATCCTTCCTTTCCAGTATCCGGAGTGGGTGGCCAACGTGGTCCTAGTTCCCAAACCAAATGGGACATGGAGAATGTGTGTGGACTATACAGATTTGAACAAGGCTTGTCCAAAAGATAGCTTTTCACTCCCAAAGATCGACAAGCTAGTAGATTCCACAGTGGGGCACGAGGCTATGAGCTTCGTTAATGCTTATTCAGGGTTTCATCAAATTCCTATTAAGGAGGAAGACCAGGACAAGACGGCCTTTGTCACTGACAATGGGTTGTATTGTTAAAAGATAATGCCAATTGGCTTGCGAAATGCCCCTGCTACCTTCCAAAGATGTGTAAACACCATCTTCGCTAAGCAGCTTGGAAGGAATGTAGAAGCCTACATTGATGACATGATCATCAAGAGCAAAAAGAAGGAAAATAATGCCAGGGACCTACGAGAGACATTTGACACTTTGCGACATTTTGGCATGAAATTGAATCCGAAGAAGTGTTTCTTTGGGGTTACTTCTGGCAAGTTCTTGGGGGTTCTTGGTGGACGAAAGAGGTATTGAGGCCAACCCCGACAAAGTTAAAGCCATTCTAGACATGCAATCTCCTCGCAATGTGAAGGAGGTCCAAAGACTGACAGGGTGTCTAGCGGCGCTTGGCAGATTTCTCTCCAAATCTGGGGATAAGTGTCAGTATTTCTTCAAGGCGATCAAAAAGAGTGCCAAGTTTGAGTGGAGCGAAGAGGATGAAGCTGCCTTTGTCAAGTTGAAGGAACACTTATACTCCCTTCCAATGTTGGTAAGCCCTATGGAAGGAGAGACCTTGTATATGTATCTCTCGGTCTCCGAACATGCCTTGTCAGCTGTGCTGGTGGCCGAAAGGGAAGGAGCTCAGTTGCCGGTTTACCTTGTAAGCCATGTACTCCAAGGTGCAAAAATGCGCTATGCCACATTTGAAAAGTTTGGCCTGGCACTCATGATGGCTAGCAAGAAACTTCGTCCCTATTTTGCAGCTCATAAAATCGTTGTCTACACTAACCAGCCAATCAAGCAACCGTTGACCAAGCTGGAGTCCTTGGGAAGGATGCTGAAATGGGCGATAGCATTGAATGGGTTCAACTTAGAGTTCGAACCAAGAAAGGTCATAAAGCGGCAAGCCCTAGCGGATTTTATCGTGGAAATGACAAGGCCTCCCCCAGCTGAAACGTCAAACGACGTGTGGACATTATTTGTAGATGGTTCATCTACTCAAAATGGCTGTGGGGCAGGAATCTTGTTCAAATCGCCGAAAGGGGATATATTCGAATATGCCATGAGATTCAAATTTCAAACATCTAACAACGAGGCCGAGTATGAAGCCTTGGTGGCAGGAATTAGAATGTGTAAAGCGGTTGGGGCACGAAAAATTGATGCTATGTCAGATTCTCAACTAGTGGTGAGCCAAGTCAATGGCGAGTATGAGTCCAGAGATGAAAATATGATCAAATACTTGGACATGGAAAAAAAGGAAGTTGAAGGATTGGAACATTTTCACTTAGTGTAAGTGCCTAGGTCATAAAACAATCAAGCCGACGCCTTGTCTAAGTTGGCTAGCTCGGCTACAGGAGACTCTCCCAGGTCTGTCTTCTGGGAAGTCAAGAATCAACGGAGTATAGACGAGCTAGACGAGGTTCATTACACCAATAGGGGAAGCACCTGGATGGACGAGATCATTGAATTCAAACAAACGGGAATCCTACCCCTTGATCCGAAAAAAGCCAAGTATGTGAAGCGGCGGGATACGTGGTTCGTATATTGGAAGGGCCAGCTCTACAAGAAATCTTTCTCTCACCCTTTGCTCAAATGTATCACTCCAGAGAAAGGGGCAGAGGTGTTAGATGACATCCACCAAGGCCAGTGTGGATCACATATTGGGGCAAGGTCTTTAGCTGAAAAGACCCTTCGAACGGGATACTACTGGCCGACTTTGAGAGAAGATGCCGCCAATCTGGTCAAGAAATGTCACAAGTGCCAAATTCATGCTCACCTTCACCAACGGTCGGCAAATCAATTATCCCCCGTGCTATCACCTCTGCCATTTGCCAAGTGGGGTCTAGACATCCTCGGACCTTTCCCCTAAGCTCCGGGGCAAAAGAAATTCTTGATCGTGGCTGTGGATTACTTCACCAAATGGGTAGAAGCCGAGCCGATGAGAAACATTAAGGTGCCAGATGTTCAAGGGTTCTTAACCAGGAATATCATCACTCGGTATGGCGTGCCAGAATCCATCGTCTTCGACAATGGCCCTCAATTTGATTCCAACATTCTCACTAATTGGCTATCGGACCAAGGAATCACCGCCCACTTTGCTTCCGTGGCACATCCACAAGCTAATGGACAGGTGGAGTCCTTCAACAAGATCATTAGTAATGGACTGAAGAAGAAGCTGGACCATGCAAAGGGGCTATGGGTGGATGAACTATAGAATGTGATATGGTCGATCCGGACAACGGTAAAGAACTCAACGGGAGAGACTCCATTTACCCTTGTCTTTGGTTCGGATGTCGTATTACCCATCGAGATGTATGAACCGACACTACGGGGCATGATGTACACCGAGGAAGGAAATTGGGAAGCTATGAAGTGTAATCTTGACCTCATTCCGGAGATCCGGGGCAACGCTCTCCTTCGTCAACAAATCTATAAGTTAAGAATGTCCTGGGAATACAACAAGTACGTCAACCAGGCCTCTCCAATTCGGGGACCTTGTGTTGAGGAAAATGGAATCCACGGGAAGGGCAAAGAAAGATGGGAAGTTGACCCCAAATTGGGAAGGTCCATACAAAATTTGTGAAGTGTTAAGGAATGGAACCTTCAAACTAGAAGACGGTCAGGAGCAACGACTTACTCATCCTTGGAAATTCTATGTTTAAGAAAACATATTTGAGTCGACCTGAAGGCGCTCACCCTAAGTCGAGTTGCCAAGCGTACACTCGCACTACCAAGTTTGAGTCGACCTGAAGGCGCTCAAAACTTGTAAAACTTTGAAGTATCTAGATTGAATGAAAGCCTTCAATACTTTGAACTTCAAATTTCTGTTATCTTAACAGGGGCAACTCCCCTCCTTGGGCAACAAGTAAAAATTCAAAGCGAATAACTTATACCCATGGATTCTCAAAATGAGACTTAACAGACAAATTTCTGTTTAAATTAACCTAAAACTCCCTAAGTCATGTGCTTAGAAGTTTATAGACTCGGCAAAACTGCCAATAGGGCAAACGTCCCAAATTTGCGAAGGGAACAACTTACCTAGATTATAGCGTGACGAGCAAAAAGCTCTGAATAGTGCGATGTGCCAGCTTACTGTTTTGTAAAATCAACAAAAATGGCCTCGCACTCAGTCACCTCAAGGGCAAACGACCCACATCATGTGCGAGGTGCGAGCTTACCGTTTTGTAAAATCAACAAAAATGGCCTCGCACTTAGTCACCTCAAGGGCAAACGACCAACAACATATGCGAGGTGCGAGCTTACCGTTTTGTAAAATCAACAAAAATGGCCTCGCACTCAGTTAGCTCAAGGGAAAACGACCCACATCATGTGCGAGGTGCGAGCTTACCATTTTGTAAAATCAACCAAAATGGACTCGCACCCAACCATGTCAAGGGCAAGTGCCCCAAATGTCGAGGGCAAGTGCCCCAAAAGATGGAGATAAATAACACAAGTATGGGTTCTCGAAAATTAAATGGATTGAGCACATGCCTAGGGCTTAATTCCTGTTCTCGCAGTTGCCCACGAAGACAAGCTACGACGTGCGAGCTTACCGTTTTGTAAAAACGATCGAAATTGTCTCGCACAAATCTGTCAACCAGGGCAAACTGCGACGTGCGAGCTTACTGTTTTGTCAAAACGATCGAAATTGTCTTGCACAAATCTGTCAACCAGGGCAAGCTACAACGTGTGAGCTTACCGTTTTAAAAAAACAATCGAAATTGTCTCGCACAAATCTGTCAACCAGGGCAAGCTGCACGTGCGAGCTTACCGTTTTGTAAAAACGATCTTAATTATCTCGCACAAATCTGTCAACCAGGGCAAGCTGCGACGTGCTAGCTTACCGTTTTGTAAAAACGATCGAAATTGTCTCGCACAAATCTGTCAACCAGGGCAAGCTGCGACGTGCGAGCTTACCATTTTGTAAAAACGATCGAAATCGACTCGCACACATCAACAAACTATTGAAGGTTGCGACCTGTGAGGGGTTATATCTGTGACTTCCTTGACTCAATCTCCAAGTTTAAGGGCAATCAGTATGATTGATTGACTTGACACCACTGCTAGGTCTCAAGTCAATCAATTCTTAGAATCTATAAACTTGGACATTTCGCTCAAGTGTAGTCCATGCGACTAGCAAAGGACTCATGCACTATAGGGGCAAGTGTACCTAAGTAGTTGGAAGTGCGAGGTCCTAATGCAGAAAGCAAGAAAAACTACGAGATATGAGACTTGGAAGCAAGAAAAACTGCGAGATAGAGGACTTGGAATCTTTTATGGCAAGAAAGCTTCTATTGGATTGATGGGAAGTGAATTACAAAGCTTTCTAATCAAAAAAT
>SNQN01011907.1:0-17570 GCA_008642245.1 Bassia scoparia | reverse complement strand
GAAAGACCACGAGATAATGAATGGTCTAAGTACGGTTGAAGGCTCAAAACTCTCACAGGTTCTAAAAGTACCTTTCGAAACTTCCGATCACACGGGAGCAACAACGAAAACAAGAACAAAAGACCAACCAAAACCAAAGAATCAAAACCAAGGCTCTTACGCACTAAAGAGGTCAAARAAGTCGAACTAACGACTCAAACTAGAGTGTYCGAGACATGCATAACCAAATTCAACGAAAGATTAAGAATCAAGTCTACACTTCCCTAAAAGACTCAAAACTAAATAGAAAAGAAAAGGCTAAAAACAATTAAGCAACGTTTTAAGACTCAATAGCCCTAACAAACCTTGCGAAACAATGGGCTAACAAATACTTAAGTACAAGTGTACTCAAATGTAGAATTAGACTCAAGACTGAAAAGAAAAGACTCAAAAAGCAATAAAAACTATCAYAAATGGACGTAACCAAACCACCGAACTCAATACGAGCCAAAGAAAAGCTCTACTTAACCCCTCCCCCAAGCTAGCCTAAAATGTGATCCCCTCAAGTTAGACTATGAGCCGTCCTCGTGCTCATGACGGTCACAATCACAACAATGCACCGACAGGGTGGGAGTGAGGTGGGTTTAGAAGCACATGGTGGTCAAGAAAAATCCAAAACATTCATTAAGCAAATAGACAACCTAAAGTCAATCTAACARTTGAAATCTCCTAACCATTGATAGATCGAAAGGCCTAACTCCAATCGCCTTAAGACTCCAATTACACATAACTAAAAGGAACACTTGCACAATTCCATAAACAACAACGATTCAAGCAAGTTCAGGAGCTCAATTTAGTTTTCCAGTAATCACAACTCAAGCAACCAACACATAACTCAAACAATAGTCAATTCAAAGCCCACGATAACAAACTCACAAGTCCATCATTAACAGTTTGAAGCCGAAAATGTATTTTTACAAGAAAAACAAACTGAAGCTCCCTTTAAAGTTCAAAACCAAAATTTTCGGCAACAACACAATTAACAGTGGTTTAGCAATGCACACCAGTAATTCGCAAATCAAACTCGGAAACCACAACTCACTCAAATTGATAATTCGCAAATCAAGTCCAAAAATTGCAACTTTTTAATAAAAAATCAGATTTCAGTTCAAATTGCAATCTCAACTCAAATCAGGCTCAATTTGCAAATTATTCGAAAGCTTCAATTGAAAAATTAAACTTAATTAAAGGGTTAAGAAATTACGTCAAGGAGTTGTGAAACAACTCCAAAAATTACCCAAAATCAAGCCAAAGATTCAGAAAAAATTCATGAGCCCACGAACACRAACCAAATGGTGTGGGATTTTCGCACATACTCGACCTCAATAGCAGCACAAATGGCAGCAGCAGGTCTAAAAGCATAAATGGCCTCAAATTCGTGCAAAGAGCTCCTCAAAAACTCAGATTTTCGAGTGGGGATAAAACCCACTCAAGAACCCGAGTAAAATGCCCCATTTTGCGTTGAAAAAAAACATGAAAATGCTCACCCAAAGCCACGCACAACAGCAACAGAAACGAGCTTGAACTTCCCATTTATGTGAACAAAATGCACCCCTAAACTCATATTTTCGAATGGTGTTGAACTCCACTCTAAATCTCAGTAAAATGGTGAGGAAAAACACCCAAATTCGAACCAATAGAACCCAGAAATGAGTCTCAAAATGCTGCAGAAAATTAACACAAAAATCCCAAAAATTTCGACCCAAATAAACCACGAAAGAAACCTCTTTTCGAGCCAAAACCAATCCAAATCTGCCAGAATTTTGTGCCAMATAAACCTCAAAAATTTCGAACCAACGAGCCCAGATTTTTCGATCAAAAAAATTCAAAATTTTCGAGTGAATCTATAATTGGGTAAGGATGTGAGTGGAGAATGAATTTGTGAGCGAGATTGATTGAATGAATGTTGAGAGGAGAGATGATAGGAAAGAGAGAGAGTGAAAGGGACGGACCAAGGAAGAAGAAAGGAAAAAATACGAAGCAGGTTTGAATCTGTGGCCAGAATTGCAAAGCAGTGGTAGCATTTGGTAGCGGCGAGTAGCGTTCGTTACATCCCTTGTAGCGCCCAGTAGCGGGCCGCTACACCGACACTACTCTCGATTTGCCATTTTTATCAATTCTCTGTGGTAGCGCCGCAAAACAGATGTAACGCCCGTACTCAGCGCTACTCTCTGTTCTGTTTTTATTKTTTTTTGGTTTTTGCTCTTCCTTTCTCCTTCAATCATCAAAATCGTTGTACTTTGCTCATAAATATATATAGGGATTTTATCATAGGTGCCTCTTAACTTTAACGTTTTTTTCAAAATGCACATCACCTTTTTGACCCCTTCCAAATTGCCCTTGAACTTTCAAAAACCCAAAAAAAAGTGACATTTTGGGGAAAAACTTAACTGGCTTTTTAACGGAGTGTTTAACTCGTATATGTTTGAGTCGTATACGTAGTATTATACAATGGGTCCCACTTCATTTACTTAACAACTCGTATAATGGGTTTCATTAACAAACATCCCTATTCCCCTCTCTCTCCTCAATCTCCCCAGCCACCCTTGCCTCCTCCATCCCCCTCCCCTTGCCACGGCCCACCACCCCATCCCTGCTACCAGCCATCAACGCTACCCCCCCACCTCGAGCCCAACCTCAAATCGCCAAACAACAGTAGCCCAGCCAGCAATTCGCACCAAAGCCACCAGCCCAACAACCTAATTCGCATCACCACTAGCCCTTCGATTCACTCGCAGAGACCACCCACCCACCAAAGCCACCACACTTCGTCGTGCCTCTTCGCGCACCACCAGCCCTCTTCGCACGCCAACATCCCACCCACCACTTAATCAATCAAAAACAAAAAAGAATCCCAGAAATTCGAAAAATTGAAATCAAATGGGAATTCGAATTGCAATTCGAAACTAGCAATTGGAATTCATAATTGAGAAATTCAAATTGGGTTTTTAGGGTTTTTATCGCAGTTTTTGATTGGGTTGTATGGTTCGTGTGATGGTACTTCGTGGCTGATGATTGTAGGAGTGGTTGTGTTCGTTGTTGGGGTTTTGCGGATGGTTGGACTGCGATTGGGTGGTTGTCGAGTGCGTGGGCTTAGTGGTGGTGCGAGTTTGACTGGTGTATGTGGTGCGAATGGAGTTGTTGGGGATCAGGTTGGGCTTACTGTTGGTGGTTACTGGTTACGGTTTGGTGCGAAGGGAAGGGGGCTGCTGCAGGGGCGGTGGGCGGTGGCAAGGGAGGGGATGGAGGAGGCAAGGGTGGCTGGGAGATTGAGGAGAGAGAGAGGGAATAGGGGATGCTATTATAACAGTTGTTTAAGTAAATGAAGTGGGACCCATTGTATAATACTACGTATACGACTCAAACATATACGATTCAAACACCCGTTAAAAAGCCAGTTAAGTTTTTCCCCAAAATGTCACTTTTTTTGGGTTTTTGAAAGTTCAAGGGCAATTTGGAAGGGGTCAAAAAGGTGATGTGCATTTTGGAAAAAACGTTAAAGTTCAGGGGCACCTATGATAAAATCCCATATATATATGCATATAAACATACACACATATATATAAATATATATACACATTACTCCTAAAACTAAGTTACTAAAACTCCCCTTTTTCATTTTTTTTACAAAGGTTTAAAAACTAAACAACAATTAAATAAATTAAAAAAAATTCAAATCAAAATCAAAACATTAAAGTACGGGTTGTTTCCCGCAAAGCGCATGTTTAACGTCTCGAGCTTGACGAATTACCTCAAACGGAGGCCTAACCGAATCCAAGGGCACTCTTACCCTCAACCAACATGTCACCCAATCTTGGTGACCCAAAGCAACCTTCAAACAATCCATTCTTGTTTCTTGAAATATCAACCATGGCTGGCCTTGCTACCTTACGAAATGAGAATGAGACTTTCTCGTCCCCCACTTCAAATGTCAATCGGCCACTTCTCACATCAATCAACGCCCCAGCCAATCTAAAAAATGGCATTCCAAGGGTGAATGGCACCCTAAAATCCTCAACCATGTCAAGGACCACGAAATCACAAGGAAGCATTAACTTCCCAATTCGCTCCGGGATGTCTTCCAACATTCCCACTGAGGGCAAGACCGTGAGATCGGTAAGCTGAATGGAGATCCGTGTAGGCTTCATCCCCCCTACATTAAGCCTGTTGGCCATAGCAAGCGGCATGATACTCACACTAGCCCCAAGATCACAAAGGGCATGCTTAGACTTCACATTGCCCACCTCAACCGGGATAGTGAAACTTCCCGGATCCTTGAGCTTCTTGGGAAGCATGATTTGAGGATCTTCCTTGATGATTGGAAGAGGTGGTGCCGGTGGTTCTTCCACAACTTCCTTGACTGGAAATTGCTCATTTCGAAGCAATTGAAATTTGTCATTAGAAGACATGGATTGAAATGAAGAAGAGCTACTTTGAAGCCTTTTCAAGACTTCAAGAAGATGATTATACTCCACTCCAAGTTTTTCTACCAAAATCCTTTGATGATTTGGAAAAGGCAATTTTGGTACATATGGCTTCAAGGGAATGCCTTCCWTGAACTTGGGAGGAGCTTCGACAATGAAAGAACACACTTGCTCTTCTACCATATAAGAGCTACAATAATCACCTTCAAAGTGAGAGGAGATTAACTTCACATTCTCCCTTGGATTGACAACCGTTTTCCTCGGCAATTGATTTCCGGGGTTAAGGTTGGAGTTGCTTATACTTTGAGCGATTTTAAACAATTGAGTCTCGATCATCTTGTTATATGCTTGCAACTGAGTGATTGAAGTAACCACATCCGCATATCGCCGATCATTATCGGCGTTGGTCTTTTCTTGGCTTTGGATTAAAGCCTCTAAAGTCGTCTCAAGACTTGATTTTTGCATCGGGGGATTGTTATTGAAAGGAGGTCTTTGTTGAGAGGAACCCCCTTGACTGAAGCCCAGAGGCCTATATAGAGGTGGTTGTTGAGAACCACCTTGGTTGAATGATTGTTGATGTTGTTGAAAAGATTGATGGGGTGGTGGTGCTTGTTGTCGTTGTTGTTGTTGAGGACGACCACATCATCCAAAGTTAGGATGGTTCTTCCAACCCGRATTGAAGGTGTTTGAGTAAGGATCGTTCCTCACTCCCATCATTGACACTTGCTCATGTGTCGGGTTGCATTGTGAGGCAATGTGGTCATTACTTCCATAAAGCTCGCAAAGAAGAACTTGTATAGGTGGCTCCAAAGAGGAGCAAGCATTTGCCTTCTCAAAACGCCTTTTCAAGGCATCAAGTTTTGATTCCGAGGTATCAATTGCTCGATCTCATGCTTGCCTCCCCTCTTAGGATTTTGCCTTCTCTCGCCCCCATAGGCGTAATTCTTTGCAACTTCCTCGATCATGTTGTAAGCTTGATTAACCGACAACTTCCTCAATTGACCTCCCACCCCCGCATCCAAGTTTGACCTCGAAGCCGGTGTTAGGTTGTCATAGAAGCTTGAACTATCATCCACCGAATGAATCCATGATGAGGGCAAGCACACAAGAGCTCTTTAAAGTGCTCCCATGCCTCACTTAAAGTCTCATCATCATCTTGTTGAAAGCTCGATATTTTCCTTCTAAACTCGCCCGTCTTTTCAGGAGGGCAATATTTACCTAAGAAAGCCGTTATGACCTCATCCCAAGCTGTCAAACTCCCTTCGGGCAAGGACCTTAGCCAATACTTGGCCTTGTCCCTAAGAGAGAACTGAAACATGTGCATCCGAATGAACTCTTGAGTCACATTATTTTGCTTCACCGTTTGGCAAAGCTCATAGAAGTTATCGGGATGAGTGAAGGGACACTCGATTGGACTACCACCAAATTGAGAGTCTTTCACCATTCTTATGAGGTGTGGTGAAAGTTCGAAATTGTTTGCATTGGTGGTAGGCAATCTAATGCCACTCCGAAGTTCAAAGGCGACCGGATGGCCGTAATCCTTCAAAGTTTGTTTCGGTGGAGGTGGCTTTGTCATGTCTAATATCTCAAGTTCTGGAGAACGGTTCGGATCAGAACTAGATTCCAAGTTACCTAGCAAAGGATCAAGAAGAATGTAGTCTTGCCTACGAACAACACGAGAATGTCTTTCGATATTTGGAGTGAGGGGGAGGAGAGGTGATGTCTGTGAACTGCGTGTCATGCACAACTAAGAGAGAGTTARCATTGACAATCTCAAATAAACAAGCATCAAGTAACAAGAAACATGCTTAGAACTCAAAAAATAAACCATAAACCAATGTAAAACCGTTAATTCCCCGGCAACGGCGTTAAAATTTGATTGCCCGTCGTCAAGGCTACCAAAGATAAATTCCTATCTCGGTCTTACTAGCTAAGTAGTAGGGTAAGAAAGGGTCGAACCCACGGGAATCACGTTTACCACCGRTAGTGATCTATTCTAAAAGCTAAGAGAACCAATGTCAAAGGGGATTGTAGCTAASAGAAATGACTAAAACTAGATTATCACAAGACTAAAAGCACTAGAGTTAGGATTTCACCACACAAAACACACAAGTAACAACCAATTGCAAACAACGAGGCATTCTAGCACGGTTCAACCGACAAGGGGAGACTTTCAAAGGTCCTAACCACTCTTTCAAGCTAGCTAGGAGAACCTCACTTGCAATTCAAGACCTATTCTCATGGCTTGGTCACAAGTTCGGCTTAAGCACATAATCACGAAAGCTAGTAACATCCCTAGAATCCGGCCCCTATTCTCATGGTTCCTTCATCTAAATAGCTAGGAGGAGTTAACCTAAGAGTTCAACTCTCATTCCTTCGTCTAAGGTCCCTAGAAAAACTTCCATGGTGATCAATCATGGCAATTAGCAATTGCACCTCCTAAACTATACAAGTCATGGCAAAAACCAACGAAAACCTCAAGCAAGYATGGTGATTACATGGTGAATTGAGGGTTTCACCCAACCCTAGCTAAAAAAACTATTCACACATGCTTAGAAGCATATTAAAAACCATAATTAACAAGCAAAACATCAAGATCTCAAGTTATGGGAAAATCAAGCAAAATCACAATAAACCCTAGAAATAACAATCATAAAAATACTTAACCAAATTGAAAATAAAAAAGTGCAAAGAGTTGAGAAATATTACTAAAGCTTCAATATTAAATTTGATGCAAGAATTCCAAGTACAAGAGCTCCAAATTGCAAAAATATCAAGCTAGAAGAAGATGAATAGTGACTACAAGCTATGGAAAATTTGAGAGAAAAAAAAACTAGGAGAGAGAAAATTACAAACCAAGCCTAGTACAAGTGAGTAAAAAATTGTGGTCCAAAAGTCCCCACAAGTGGGAAAAAGGCCAGCCAAAACAAGAAAAGAAAAGGTAAAAACAAAAGAAGAAGTAGAAAAGCCGAGAAAGCAAATCCGGAGCAGAGTAGCGCCCGCTATTGGGCACTACTAGACTGCGATTAGAAAAAGAAACGACTATAACTTCTTTGTTTTATATCAGAATCAGTCATATCGTTTCGAAGATATCRAGACGTACTTTCACCTCCAATTGGAATCACATCAAAATGATAAGTGTGCTGAAAGTTATGCTCAATTGCCCAAAACACTCCATAACTTCACCAAAGGTGACACGAACCATAATCCCAAGCCTCGAACAATCCAAAGTGTGTCAAAGCAACTCCTAACAATGCTCACCTAAAGAGTGCCTACAAAACCGATCAAAACAGAAGAGAAAAGGTGGCAAAAACGCTCAAAGCGACCGTTAGAGGGTTAGAGAAAGAAATGAGGAAAAAGACTCAAAACAAAGACAAAGCTAACTCAAAACTACAAAAATAAATAATAAAAAGACTCTAAAACCTGGAAATGAAATCCGTACATCAGTGAGAGAGAGAGAAGTTAAGAAAAGATGTTCTAGAGACCCAAGCTCATTCAGGTAGGAAACAAGTGGATGGACCATGTGGAGGAAATTTGTTGTCAGAGCCTCATTTTGAAGTAGAAGCTCGTTAGAGAGAGACAATTMAAGGATCATCCAAGAGCTTGCAGATTGTCAATATTMAAAAACACCCATTAGTTAGAGACTGATGGAGGATCCTGTTGAAGAAGAAATGGACAACCATATGACAGAAAGTTTCGCAGAAGATGTTCTGGTGACTGAGCAAGTGTCTGATGCGGATTTCGTGGACTATGGTTTGGAGGGTTTGGATTTGGAGGTGTCTAAATCAGATCTTGATTTTCCGACAAATTGTTCAGAAGGTGATTGCGAGTCTGGCGCTTGTTGTGCAGTCATTTTCCCTCTAACGTTCAAAGCCTGTGGRACCGTGTAGAAGGAAACTTCATGGGTCGATGAAGTGGACCAAGCCGAAGCTGCAGGTGAGACCTCAACTATTTCAAGTGAGCTGAGTAAGTTGGAGAAAGGGTCTAGTTTGGCGCCATCAGTGGAAACTGTCACTAAGGAGCAAGAACAGTTAGTTGCGGAGCAAGAATTTTAGTGTTGAAAACTCACATAGTAATTAAGCCCCTTTATGTTACAGTTGATATAGATGGCATCAAGYTAGGGAAAGTGCTAATTGATACTGGCGCTACGATAAATTTGATGCCTTGGTCAGTTTTTAGAAAATTGGATAAGGGTAAGAAAAATTTGTCTAGCATTAGAATTAGCATTACTGCGTCCAATGGTAAGTCAAAGAGTACTGAAGGACTGGTATGTATGCACATCCAAGTAGGTACTTCTAAGACTTGGTCACCCTTCTTTATTGTTAATGAGGGGGAAGAGAATGGCTGTATCAAACTTATGCTATTCCTTCTACTTTGTATCAGAAAGTAATACTATGGAATGGTAATGAATATGAGGTATTTGTGCTGATGTAGTTGCCTATTTGATCGATACTAACCTAGAATTTCTCAAGATACTTATGAAGACCTTGCCTAATGACGACGGGATTGCTCTCAAAGATGAGAATCGACCGACACCTAGAGTAAAAGTGATTTCAAGTGCAATCAAATACATTGAAGAGGCTGCTKAAGATGATGACTCGCAAAACACATCTGAAGTGTCCTATGTAGTGAAGAGTGTGGTGCCCAAAAACCACCCTAATCCAAATGATATCCAGGGGACATCTCTTGGGGGAAAACAGTGGCATCATTCATAGAGCTACGAATAGAACTAGTTTGTTGATGTATATAGACTAGGTTGTATGTTTGAATCTCTTCGAATGATAAAGTAAGACAGTGCTTCTTGTTTTATGATACATTAAGTTAATCGTAGTTCTTCACGCAAAGTACTTTCAAAAAGTGAAATTATACAAAATCATGAGGAAATATCCTTATAGCTTATGGAGATGTGTATCACAAATCATGGATAATGCCACATACAAACTCCTAGATACAAAATCATGTTATTGTGGTAGCATGAAGAAGTTTTCATAAAGCAATATAGTTTGTTCCTTGTACACCAAGAACCAAATGGTTAATAAAGTACATTAGCTAAAAAGTTCACTTAAATACTATTACAACAACGACAGTTTCTCAAATATGGTGAAAGGATTCTTTTCTCTATTCTAGCTATCTTCTTGACCACGAGAAATCCTCCTTACTAATACAGCATTGACACGACGTTTCAATGCACTTATAAGGATCTGGCCCTTGGCAACAAGGCCAACTTTAGTGTAGTGATCCTCAAGCGGTTTCTTGACTTGTTTACCTTTTGCCCTCAAGTATGCGATATGTTGCTTGGTGTCTTGTTGTTTCTTTTTGCAAGCCTCGTATGAAAGGATGCATTGTTGTCGTTCCTGCCTAATAGATGCTACTTTAGCTAGAAGAGAGTGTTCTTCCTCTGTTAGGTGCTGCATGTGGGTAGCAAGGCGTTCTTGTTCTTCAACATATTGATCCATCTCAGCCCATAGGTGATCTCCTTTCTGGAAAGTGCCCAAAATATCCCTTTGAGAGGAGGAAAAATCCTATCGGAAAAGCTCTTTCTTGGAGAAGATAGCACTCATATAATCTCGATATGGTTCAAGCAAGTCACTCTAGGCAGAAGGGTTGGTAGAGGCTAATATCTCCACCAAATTTCCCAAGGAAAGCATGGCATGAGCATGAATCTCTGGGCTAGGATCACTCTCTACTTTGGAGCAGTTGTCAAGGATTTCTTATATGACTTCTTGGGTCATTACTTGGGAAGGGCCTGGCACAAAAAGTTCAAGTAAGGGAAAATGGCGTGGAAAATTTAAAATCACAACATAGGTGATTAAAATTACCTGGATTGTGGCCAATTAGCTGATATGCAACATTTATAGGGGAAGATTAACTACTTGCTCCTATAATGTTGAGCGCCTCTATTGCCTTGTCCTCATCACCAGCTTCTGGTGATGGTTGTGTTACCTCTACAGGTGGAGTTTCCCTRGAAGGTTTTATTTCTTTCAAATCTGCTGGATTATGGTCCATCGGTTGATTAGTAGATGGGCTGCATTCAACTTTAATCGAAAACGACTGAGGAGTGCACTATTCCGAATTAACATCCGTCTTGATCTTTTGGGGTTGGACACTTGATGTTTGAAGGGTCTCAAGGATAGGATAAGGATCTATGGTTAGGATTGGGTCTAGGGAATCAACATTGGGAGTAGGAGGGTAGGCTTGCAAGATTTCAGGAGGAACAATGTCTGAAGAAGAGGGTACAACAATGTCTAAAGACGAGGGCACATGAGTGGATACTGTGTCAGAAGAGTGGGATGCATTGCCACTAAAAATAGAAGAGAGACACTTTTGTTTCTTCTTTGGAGGGTTATTGGAAGCTTGATCATCCTGGTTGGTTTTCTGAATTTCAGGAGAAGTGTTGTGTGCTTTGACTGCGGGAGGGTCTACCATCAATTCTTCTTCATCACTACTGATGATTTTGGGGCCAGTGGAAGGAGCTCTTTTAGGGTTTTTCCTTTTCTGACCTAGGAATGCTGGAACATAGAATCATGAGGTCAGCTTTGTGACAAAGAAAGCTTAGTTATGAACAAACTTGGTAACATGTTACCTGAGATGGGCTTGCGGTCATCTTCATCAGAGTTTGGTTCACTTGACTTCAATGCAGACGGAGTACGAGTTGAAGGGCTAGAAGTGATGATGCTTCTCTGCCTGTTGCCTCTTTTCTTGTCTCCATCTCGGGAAGGACGTTCAAAGGCTTATTGGAGATTGAAAATCGGTAGGTGAGGAATATTATGGTGACATGTTTCATCATCTATGAAGATAGGCTGCGCGTTAAACTAAATAGCGTTATGTTCACCTTCATGGACAGTAATCTCAGTCAGATCACCAGCACTTTTACTGAAAGAAGCAATAATCGCTTTCTTCTTACTTCCTTTGCTTTCTGCACAATAAAAACAGAAGGAAAGGTAAAATGAAACGATTAGTGGGGATGCAAAGGATAGAATAGTACTAAAAATGAGAGAACGTATCATCAAATGATGTTACACTATATGTGAAGTTGTTGATGACTTTTTTAGCAGTATTGTTCCAGGATGCACTAGTAGAAAAAAGGTCATTTGCTGCGGTTATTTAGGGCTTATTTGTTGCGGTTATGAACCGCAGCAAATGAGCCTGCAGCAAATGACTATTTGCTGCGGTTGTAACCGCAGCAAATAATGCTTACTATTTGCTGCGGTTATGGTTAACAACCGCAGCAAATAGTCTTGTTTTTTTTTCGAAATTTTATATATACATATACATAACATACATATATATACACCCTGCGGCATTATTTAATCTATATATATATATATATATATATATATATATATATATATATATATATATACACCTCTCGTCGATCATATCGATCGTAACGTATAATACAAACACAAAAAATAACCATGCATGCATATATTATATACAGTATCGATCAATCAAAAATTATACAATAATAATAACGGTCGATAAAAAACTTCTCAATCATAAATCATTAATTCGTTCAAAATATACAATAACGGTCAAAGTTTCATGTATATATATATAAACAAATAAAATATATATATATATATATATATACACAATAACGGTCAATATACAATAATAATATATATATAGTTGACGCCCTAAACACTTACCAAACAAATAACGAGAAAGAATGGAACAGACCATCAATAATAATGAAATTGATCCAACAAAAGCTAATTTCTAACACTTCAATTTTCAACGTCTTACACTCATAGTCTCATACCAACCATCACTGTCCATAAGCTACAAAGTTAAAGTGGAATTGAACATCAACTTCTTCCTCGACCTCTTCATCCTCCTCAGCAGGTTCCTCATCTTTAGGTTCCTCGTACTGCTACTGTTTATCCTCAGAATGTACTGGTTCCTCTATACTAGGAACCACCAAATTGCTTGCAGCAGCCATAGCTGAAACCTGAGTCTTTGGGGGAACAAAGTCAATACCTGGAGCCATCTGAGCTTTGATATCCGGAACCATGAGCAACAAGAACTGTGTATCAGCTAGCTCCTTCTCCATCTGCTCTATCTTGGCATTGAAAAAAGTTGAGATACCCTAGACCAGCTCCATCAGTTTACCAAGAGTCTTCTCCTGGTTCTCCATTCTCTCCAAAACCACATTCTGTCCTGCTGGTTCCTCTGCCTTGGATTTCTTCTTTGGAGGGGGCTTAACCTCCACTGGTTCCTCAAATTTGAACCTCAACACATCAGCTCCAATATCAAGACCCTTTTGCTTAAGTATAGCCTTGGTGAACACTGTAACAGGTACAGTAGATCCACTTAGGCTAACTTTGTTGTTCTTAAGCAATTGGGTGATGATAGATCCATAGGGCAATGAATGATGGGATGAACCATAACAGTTCATAATGTGATCAAGCATCAAGGAAGGAAGATTTATCTTTATCTTCTTCATCATCAGGTAGATCAGCACCATCTCCATTATGCGTATTGTTCCCCTTCCTTGAGCCCTTGGAAGAAGGACTTTGTTGCATAAAGAGTGCAGAACCAGCATAAGTGGTTCCTTCAAATCCACAGACTTAAACACAACATACTTCTTAGGCATCTTCCCACCAAACACAAAATCATAAATCTCATCAGGTGTGACCCCTACCAACATAGGCCACCAATCACTCGAATACTTATCAAAACCATCTCTTGGTACTCCTAACATACTTGAAAAACAAGCTACAGACATACTTACATCAACACCTCCAACATTAGAACCGATTGACATATCAGGCAACTGTTTCAAATTCACATAAAAATCTCTAACACCTGATACATTCGCAGCAGAACAATCAAATAAGGACATTCATCCTTGGTACTCAATCAGATTCTTATATTAAGAAAGAGCAGGCACATCAAATAACCAACCTCAACTCGACAACCAGATAACACTACTCTAGCACCTAAGTCAGTAGAACTAGTGATTGGTGACTCTACAGACTTACCTTTTGTAGATCGAGGTGGTGTGGCTGCTGCTGCCTTTCTCTTGGTTCCCCTCTCAGAACCAGTTGATTGTTCCTCTTCTTCCTTCTTTGTCTCCTTCTTTACTGCTGAACGAAGTCTCCCCCTGACTGTGGTGTCCACCGTAGGTAACCCCTCCTTTTGACCAGTAATTTCTACCTCTTCATCCCCATTACCTACCTTCTCGAACTCCTGATTTAAATCTCCTTGTGTCTCATGCACCTGTTCCCCCTGAGAACTTGCTGGTTCCTTGATGGTGGAACCACCAGTCTCAGCTGGGTTCGCATGAGGCACTATCTCTTTTGAACTGAGTTTGGTTGTTTTTGGTGGTGAGGGTGTTTTTTGTAGTGGATATGGGTTTGCTTTTGTGGGAGTGGATGTTTTAGATGAATCAGTAGGTGGTGGATCAATTGGGTTTGTCTCGATTTGTTGAGGGTTATGGTTCACTTCAGTGATCCTCTGTGATTGTGAGTGTAGGGCTTCGCCCCGCCTTAGGCAGGGGCGTTGACCTCAGCTTCTTTGTCATGGAGTTGAGCCATGGAATCCGCATGTGAATGCGTTGGGGTGTGTCGTCGAATTGAGGGGATCGCCACCGTGCCTATATAGGTTATTCACGGACGCCCGAAACATTGGTGCCAAATTAATGGCCCCACGTCCAATCAAGTAACCAGTCGTGGGTTCGGGGACATGGTACGAATCAGATCTGTAACCCAATTCGCCCGCATGTAGCGGCCTCTACTCGGTCTCATTGTAGTTCCACAAATCATAACAATTGAATTCAGAAGAGCCTATTGATTTGACTTTGAAAGTGCATTAATTGCTAGGTGGGTTGCTATTATGAACAAACCAAGACTTCTACAATGGATAAGGCGATCACTTGATTGTTAGTCAATGTTAATAAGGTGCTTAGAAAACCGGTCGTCCATGATTATCTGACTTTAATGTGACAAGCGATTAAATTCCGGTCTTGTTTAAACAATATATACAAGTGTGATATATATATATACAAGACATGAAAACAAAGGTTAGTAAGCATGATAATATGTATGTGTGTCCTTCTCACCTTGTCACTGCAAACAATCAAATCGTTAGAATAAGAATGAAACTCAAGGGAATCGTCTTTCGATTGAATTGCTAGTTGAGACAAACAAACGCGTTAGTATTGACAATAACAATATGTATAATAATGAAAGCCAAAAACCATGGAAACAATGAAAATATGAATAAAATCCTACATATTTACATGAAACGATTAACAAGTGAGTTTCTACATTGTTTTAATTGAATTAAAACTCATAACAATGGTTAGTCAAATTAAAAGTGACAAAAAGAATTAAAAAAGAGTGGAAGAGAGGTTTTTGGTGAGTAATCTCAGATTTATACCCTTATTTCGCTTGTTGATTCGAAAGAGAATCGATGCTTTGAATCGAATACGAATGTGTTTTGAGTGTTTTGAGAGAGAGAATAGATGTGTCTCGTGACTTGTGTCTGTGAAGCTGTAGTGTATTGAAAATCGTGTGAAGTGAAGGTCGTGAATTGTGCGTCCCCCGAACTGAGCAAGGCAAGGATATATTTATAGGCACGAGGCAAAACGAGGCAGGAAAAACCCTGCGTATATACGCTGAAGATGAGCGTATATACGCAGGTGAGGAGCGTATATACGCTCATCCCAGCGTATATACGCTTCTCTTTTCCATAATTTGGCAAATTCGTATGTATAGGTGGAGCGTATATACGCAGCATGTGGAGCGTATATACGCTCCTGGTGAGCGTATATACGCTCAGCATCTGCGTATATACGCTCACTGATTTCGTATATTCTTTCCAAAAACCTCGAAATATTTCGATTTCCTCCGATTTTATTCGTGATTTCCCTTGATTCGACGCACCTAGACACCTTGCTCTCCAAGCAAGGATTTCTAGAATGTTCTAGAAGGTTCCACGTATTTCCGGAGTATTTTTCTAATTATTCACGTATTTTCTGCGTATTCTGCGTATTTAAACATTGCAAAATTCATAGAAAATCATAGAAAAGTCAGAAAAATAATTTAAAAATATTGGCGGATTCAGAAAAATGTGACGCACATGATGGAAAACAAAAAGCACGAGAATCGCCAGCGTGACTTGTTTGAAAACCTTGAAAACCTTTGAGTTTATCGAGAAAACCGAAAGAAAATATGTTTGCCTTGTAAGTGACCTTTGCTCAATAGTTCCGAGTACGACCTCACGTATTTCCAACTTTCGTGAGTTCAAAGCATCTTTTCTGAGTCGAAACAAACGCGAGACGCGGTATGTTTCATCACGGATTACTCATTTGGGGAGACACATTTTCAGGTGTCTACAGTGAGGAATCACTTGATTGTCCCCTTCCCCTTCCTCTCCTTGCACTGGTGTTTGATTTCCTTCCCATATTTCCTTTCGATCGAAGATGATGATTAACAGTAACTCGATGAACAGTGTTTTTTGAATTTGAATTTTTGAGCTTTAGAAAACAGAGCACTTTGAGAGAGAGAGAGAATAGAATGATGAAGTTTTGTGAGCTGCACAAAAGGGTTAGCACAAGATATATATAGAGGATTATTTCATCAATGAAGCAAGAGGGCAAAAATATAGTCGGTTGAGCCAAAGAGTAACGGCACAATTTCAAAATCAAATTTGTAATGATCACTTTCCTTAAATATCTCAACCAACTCGAATTTTGGCATGTGTAATATATGCCTTGATCATCAAGCCAAAAAAAACTGAAGTAGGATATATTTCTTTCCAAAAAGATAAATATCCTAAGTAATTTTCAAAAGATATAAAAATATCAATCGAAAAACATATCAGAGCTGGTCTGTTGTTTCCCTTTGCTGGTACCTGTACAGAACCACTTCATCTTGTTTCTGAGAATTAAAGTTCAACAATCTATTTTCTTGCAACAATGGCTTTCAACCTTTTTGAGGAATCAAACCATTTACACAACACCTGAAGGATTTCGACATAGGTATATACACATACAATACAAGAGAGACAATTCTAGCCAATCATTGAGGGAAAAGTATAGAAGCCATATCACCAAAACCTGCTAGACCTATGACACACTATTGACCTAAAACTTAACTAAACCTAAAAGGACTCTTAATCTACAAAAAGACTCACGACATAGAGGTTTTGTGAAGATATCACACTACAACAAAAATTAGATGTAGAGGCACATGCCTAGGGGCAGTTTATTTTTCTTTGCCTCTAAAATTTCTATTTTGTAACATTTCAAAGTTGTTGTCTCTAAAACCACATTTTTTTAACATATAGATTATGGTTGTCTCTAAAATATTTTTTAGCATCAAATAAATTATGGTTGCCTCTAAAATTAACTTCTTAGCATCACCTAAATTTTGGATGTCTCTAAAACAACATTTTTAGCATCCCACGGATTATGGTTGCCTCTAAAGTTACCTTTTTAGCATCCATTATATTATAATTGCCTCTAAAACAACATTTTAACATCATGTAGATTAGTGTTGTCTCTAAAATATTTTTTAGCATCAAATAGATTATCGTTGTCACTAAAGTTACGTTTTAGCATTACTGACATTATGAATGCCTCGAAAAGCCATTTTAGCATCGTGTAGATTATATTTGCCTCTAAAATATTATATAGCATCAAATAAAATGCGGTTGCAACTAAAATCGCCATTTATCAACACATGAATTATGTATGCCTCTAAAAAATATCATTCTAGCATCACACATATTATGGTTGCCTCCAAAAGTACTTATGTATTGTATATATATGTATATATACATACATATGTATTTATTATTATGTTTGTATATGTATATGTATATGTATATGTATATGTATATGTATATGTATATGTATATGTATATGTATATGTATATGTATATGTATATGTATATGTATATGTATATGTATATGTATATGTATATGTATATGTACTTGCCTTAATCAATACTTTTTACCATCATATAAAATATATTGTGGCCTAAACTATCATGTATGTAGCATCACATAAAATCTATCAACTCTAAAGATATCTTTTATTATTGATGTGATTATTACAAGAATCCTTGTTATTAGGCATCGATAATAAGTATACC
>SNQN01011906.1:0-17575 GCA_008642245.1 Bassia scoparia | reverse complement strand
GGAGAAGAGTATCTAGAGGCAATGTCAGGATGCTAAAGCATCTTATGCGAAATATAGATCCAGTTACCATAATGCGTCATTTCATGCATTAGATCTATAGAATAGACTTGTCATTACGCAGCACTACATAAGCATCATTGCGCATTGAGTTACATACACTCATCATGCGAACTCATGCACTCACCTCGCAGCAATACGACACTCATAACAACAACATTGCACATTACACATTAACATGTACACATTGCAAAACCCACCTCAACACAGGTAGGGCCAACATATTGACGATGCATTTTGCCTTGGCATCGACGCCTATTACCCGGGCCATTTCATTAATGCTACTACAGATGCTTGAACACCAAATGTCGTCCTTCGCTGAATTGGGTTGCTACGGCCGCTAAGCCTATTATCCCGAAATAGCCAAAAAGGATCAGCCGTAGGGAAGGTTTCCTGAGGGAACGAGTGCGCTTAGAACGAATTCATATCATAAGCTGAGTAAGAAGACAATTATACGCTATATATCCGAGTAATCGCGATTCCCGTTGCTACGCGCAAACAATCTTCCCGAAAAGAGCAGGCTCAGCGTGGGAAGGTTCCCTGAGGAACGAGGCGCTTCCAAAGGAATTCATTATCACAAGCCTATACGGCATTCATCGCTATATCCCGATTGTTGCTCACTACCACCTAAATACCAACCGGCAGCTACTTAACATTCCGATAACAACCAGCCTCAGCCGTAGGGAAGTTGTTTCCTGAGGACGAGGCGCTTCCAAAGTCATTATCATCATACACGACTCCTTATTTATCGGCGATTGACAATTTCCCTCGCTATAGATAGAAGTTCGCCGCGATCCTCTTATCTACAACGCAACATTTTCCCACGAAAAGCCAAACGGTTCCGCGTAGAGGGATCTTCCGAAGAACGAGGCGTTTCCACGGAATTACATTACGTCTTCCCACCAGAAAACACCAAAGCGTCGCGCCGTAGAGGGGGCACGTACATCAACAACTCTCTCCCCGTGAAAGAGCCAAGGTCAGCCGTAGGGGGACCTTTCCGAAGGAACTGAGGCGCCATCTCGACGAACTCACATTACTCTTCCCGAAAAGCCAAGGTCAGGCCGTAGGAGAAGGACTTACATCAACTTTCTTTTCCCGAAAGAGCCAAGGTCACGCCGTAGGAAAAGCTGCCTGAGGAACGAGGCGCTTCCGAAGGTATTCTCACCTCACTTTCTCCTGAAAAGCAAGGTCAGTCGTACGGAGAAAGCGCCCGAGGATTCCAAGGCGCTTCCAAGGGCATACCCACGCTGCATGGGGCGCGGCTAACAGGTAACTAACCTTTGTTTTGCAGGTACCGTCGCGAACAAGGTGACTCAGGGTTACAAAAACGTCTTGATGGTTTGCTCTCCGTCGCCAAACTCTCGAAAATACTGTTGGAACTGTCGTTACTGAGTCGGCGTCTCTTCAAACTCAAGTCAAAGTGGGGGCTTCTTTCTCACACACAGTCCTCAACACACTCTGGGTTTTGGAATCTTCTCTCCCTATCAGAAGTTTCCGTCAGCACACTCCGGGTCTTGGAAAACTTCTCCCGCTACAGAAGTTCGTCAGTCAACATCTCACTGACACTGAGCAAGCGTTCAGCGTACAATGGCACGAGAAAGCCGCGCGAGGGATCCGGTGCGTGCTTTCCTAAGGGCATGAAAACATTAGATTCTCGCATAGGGCGCGTAAACAGTAAGGGAACTAACCTTTGTTTTTGCAGCTGTATCTTATGGCGAACAGGGTTAACTCAAGGTCGCAGAACGTTTGAGTTTGCGCTCTCCGTTCCCGAATTCCGGATACTTTTGACTTTCGTCTTAAACGTGACTATCGTCTCTTCAGACTTCAGTCAAAGTGGGGGGCTTCTCGTGTAGACACCTAAGATTTGTTCTCCCAAATGCAGTAATTTGCCAATAATAGAATGAAAGTAATACCACATGTACAATTAATTCGAAACTCGAAAAAACAGCAATATAGAACTTGTAATAAGCTCAAGAATTATTGTGAAAGATACAAGTCACACTTTCACGTAAATTATGAGCAAAGTCATAAAATTAAGGCCAAAATATTTGATTTCTCATTGGTTTTATGTGTGTTTTTCCAAACAAGTTACACTGGCGATTCTCATTAATGACCCTGCATTTTTTTTTCTCTCATGTTTCTCATATATTGGTCTTGGAAATCCGCCAGGAAATTTTTTGAAATTATTTTTCTGAATTTTTCTATGATTTCTAATGATTTTGCAATGTTAAATACGCAGAATACCGCAGAATAATACGTGACATCTAGTTAAGGAAATACGGCGGAATGGTCTAGATATAATACTTGTGAAGTTGCTGAAAGGAGGCGTCTTAGAATAGATCCGTGATCTTAGTGAAAATTCGATGAAAACCGTTTTAATGGCCTCAAAGCCAGTTATATAACGAATGGATCAAAATATAGAGATTTTTTTGGAAATAAATATACGCCAGAAGCTAGCGTATATAGCGCTCCTGGCGCGATAATACGAGTCTGCAGGGTCAAAAAACTATACCGCTGCCCTAGAGAGCGTATAATACGCTGAGGATCAGCGTATATACGAATGCCAGTCACTTCTTGAGTCGTATATACGCTGCCTCGTGGACAGCGTATATTCACGCTCCTCTTCAGCCTCTACGCGCTATACATACGTGCCTTGGCTTTTAACCTTTGTACACATCGATTTCACACATCGATTTTATACGAGTTTTGACGACGATTTTCATACGATTTCCGACTTCCCAACTTCAACTTCTAATGTTTCATTCTTTAGACAAAAACTCTATAATCAACAAAAAACCTCTTTCACAAATGCACGTTAAACATGAGTCTTCTTGGTCGTTCATATTTCGATTAGATATTTGCACAGTCGAAACAAAGGTTGAATTCTGAGATTACTTACCCAATAAATTCTACTTTTACCACTATTCATTATTAACTTGATTAATCACATTAATTACAGATTATATGAGCTGATTAGTAAACATGATAGAGAAAAACCGAGTTTTAAATACGTGTCCATGATAAATAATAGATACAGGAATTTCATGTTTCAGATTGGTTTTGTTATTTCCCTCTACTTTGATTTCGTCTTATTTCACATTATTATTATTAATTGTGACAATACTAAAACTAGAATCCAACATAACCCAAAGAACGCATGTAAGACAAAAGTTCATGTGACATCCTGAGACCTATAGAGGATCAGGAGAGGCACTAAATTCCATATCAAAACATCTACAAAGGAAAATATAAACTGAAAAGCAATCTCTAGATCCCAAGCTCTATTTTATCACTAACCTTCCTAGGCATAACATTTCACTTACCACCCACAATCCTGTGCATACACAAATTTTTAATGTGGCTTTAACCACGTCTAGGATTGACAAATGTAGGCATTCACAAACAGCATCATTTCTTCTTGAGACCAAATACAATAAACTAAAGCACAAAAACAACTCCTGATGACATCGCTTCGAAATCTGCCCACCATGGGTTTCTTCATCCAATCTCAGCTAACTGGTCCAATGAAGTGAATTATGCATCTTGCCAAAACCTCGAGCTCCCTGGCATAATACCTGCTACACATATGAAGAGTAGTCACAAGAAAAGAAAAGGTGAGAAATGGTTTCTGGTTCCTTTGCACAAAGGGGGCAACAATCGTCATGAGCCCAAACCAAACCGCTTAAGCCTATCTCTAGTGGAAAGTCTTTTCCATAGAGCAACCCAAGTGATGAAACTCATTCTAGGGATGTTAAGCCTGTTCCACACCCAAGAGCACCAATCAACCATAGGTTTATGCCCTCTAATCCACTCATATCCAGAGGCAGCGRTGTACATCTTCTTATCYAAACGCCACTGYTTTTGGTCATACCCCCCCTAAAGTTGTTTTTAATCCTACACAGTTGCTTCCAGTACCAACTTGCTACACAGTTTCTTTTGGGAAGTTACGGAACCCGTTTTAAGCCTTGCCTATAATTGCATAAAGGAAGGCGAAGGACTCCATGTCTGGTAAAGCACCAAAGGTCTGGATTAGGGGACAAGGGTAAGGGTMAAGTAGTGCACAGCACCCCCCCGCATCTAGCAGCCTCTACTCGGTTATTGCGAGTTCATTGTCCAAAAGACAACAACAAACAATTTTCCATTTTAAATRCGAAGCATGCAAAATTACTAGGCCGGTTGTTTAACAGAATACTATGCAAATAGTGTCTAGTTTGTTGTGGCATGTGTTGTTAATTCTGTTTTACAAGAGCTAATGTCGGTTGTCCATAGTTATTGTATTAGGCATGACCACGAAATTTGCAGATCTTTGTTAAAGCATACTATAGTTGTGAGACAAGCTTGCAAGCTTTCGTACAAGGAAATTAAAGTTATGCTTTAAGGTTGCTTTTAATTTAGATTCTCAAATCGTTTGTTATTCAATATTACATGCAAATTACATAGAAAATCGAATTTCTAAACAAGCATGCGAAAGGCGATTTAGAATTGAGACGTTGGCCTCAAATCTACCTCGCAACAKGATGTCGAAGACCAAGGACGCTGCTTCGGACCCTTAGGAACCCTTGTCGAACCTTTAGAACCCTTGAAAACCTCCTAGCTCTATTGCAAATGAACCTTTGAATGTGTTTGAAATTTTGAAAACCTCCTAGATCTATTGCAACTGGAAATTTTTGGGCGCAATTACACCTAAAACTAGGCATAATAACGCCCAAAACTGGGCGTAATTGCGCCCAGTATCAGCCTGGATTTTGGCCGATTATCCTTGCCTCGAATAGGGTGATTGCGATGATATAATATCGTAATATAATCGTACGTGATTTGATACAATTATCATCTGATATTATTGCGATTGTGTCGAATATTATTTCGATATTCGAGATTGTTTTACCTCGAATAGCGAGATTGTAATGAAATAATATCGTGATATAATCATATAAAATATATACGTGATTTTATACGATCATAGTTGATATTATTGCGCTTATGACTGATATTACCACGATGCTCGGGATTTTCGGCTTCCTTGGGATGCGTGTCTCGAGGCGAAACATCRCGGGATGGCCCGCTTTGCCCGGTTTTGCGTTTTTGCTTAAGAAATTCATAAATATTGAACCATAAATTTAAAAATTATGGAAAAAATATGTAAAAATTCCTTGTGAAAAATAGGGTGTTGTGCTCAAATTCTTTGAATTATGGAATTGTTTTCTTGATTTAAGTAGTTATCGTAATATTAATTAAATCGATGAAATTTCCGAAAATTGCCAAAATATTTAGAAAAATTCTGAAAAATTCTAGAAAAATGGTTAAAAATAAGTTAAAATTATTTGAAAATAAAAACTTATTTTNCGAAACATCCCGGGATGGCCCGCTTTGCCCGGTTTTGCGTTTTTGCTTAAGAAATTCATAAATATTGAACCATAAATTTAAAAATTATGGAAAAAATATGTAAAAATTCCTTGTGAAAAATAGGGTGTTGTGCTCAAATTCTTTGAATTATGGAATTGTTTTCTTGATTTAAGTAGTTATCGTAATATTAATTAAATCGATGAAATTTCCGAAAATTGCCAAAATATTTAGAAAAATTCTGAAAAATTCTAGAAAAATGGTTAAAAATAAGTTAAAATTATTTGAAAATWAAAACTTATTTTTTGAGGTACTACATACCCGGAATAGGTGTCTGGTGCAAGGGAATCTACGTTTTTTTAGGGCCTACAAGGGTCCTAGCTCTCTCGATTTGACTTGTGTTTTGCGAGGGTTGTCTTATCATTGGCCGTTTTGGGCTAGGTACAAATGTATGTATCTACAGCGTCGTAGGTAAGTGTATTCGACTTCATCTACCTTGGATGCAATGTTCTCAAGATAGGACTGATACAGAGCAAGGCTTTTGAGGCACGAACTTATGGTCAAATTTGACAAGCATAACCATCCATTTAGACATGCAGTCATTAACTGTTGGCTTTTCAAAGAGGTATTTTAGAGGATCCCCTTTGCATACGATGTGTACGGTATATGTGAGCAAGTAATGTCGAAGCTTTCGTCATGCCCACACTAAATTAAAGCTACACATAGTTTCTCTAGGGCAGAGTATCGTTCCTCGTATGGAAGGAACTTCTTGTTGAGTTAGTAGATAGAATTTTCTTTACTGTCGATTTCTTGAGCGAACATTGCTCCAGCGGCGGTACTTGTTGCTGTAAGATAGAGTCGTAACAGAAGCCCAAGGCATACAGGAGCTAACACAGGAGGATTCGTGAGGTATTCCTTAATCATGTTGAAAGCTTGTTGGCAATTATCATCCCAATTCTTGGGTGCAGCTTTCTGGAGTTTCTTGAAGATGGGTTCAAAGACTATTGTGAGATTGGATATGAACTTGCTAATGTACTAGAGACGACCCAAGATCCCTCAAATCMCCTTTTCATTTTGTGACTTGTTTGATTTCATCTTTTTTAGATCMATCTCGATGCCTCGAGAGCTGATGATAAAACCTAGGAGCTTGCCTGAAATGACTCCGAATGCACACTTTTGCGGGTTGAGACGCATGTTCAATTGTCGGAGTCTCTAGAAGAACTTCCTTAGTGCAAGGGCATGTCCTTCACGGTCTTTTGACTTGTCGATCATATCATCGACATAAACTTCTACTTTTTTGTGTATCATGTCATGAAGCAAAGCAGTGGCAGCTCGTTGATATGTGATGCTTGGTTTTGTGAGATAAAAAAGGCATCACAATGTAGCAATATAGCCCCCACAGAGTGGTGTAGATTGTGTTTTCCATGTCTTCTTCGGCCATTTTGATTTGATTATACCCCGCATACCCATCCATGAATGAGAGTAAGGCATGGTCAGTTGTGTTGTCTACGAAAACGTCTATGTGTCTGTAGGGCTTCGCCCCGCCTTAGGGGGTTGACCTTAGCTTCAGTGTCATGGAATTAAGCCATGGAATCCGCATGTGAATGCYTTGGGGTAAGTTGTCGAATTGAGGGGATCGCCACCGTGCCTARATAGGTTATTCACGGACGCCCGAAACATTAGTGCCAAACTAGTGGCCCCACAAATAGGTCCAGTAACCAAAGTGTGGGTTCGGGGACATGGTACGGATTGAATCAGTAACCCAATCATCTGCCCGCATGTAGCGACTCTACTCGTCCATTGTAGTTCCATAAATCAACAATGAATTTAAAGAGCTATAGAATTGATCTTGAAAGCGCACTAACCTAATATTACTAGGTGGGTTGCTATTATGTACAACAATGACTTCTACATGGATAAGCGATCACTTGATTGTTACGTCATATTAATAAGGTGCCTATAAAACGGTCGTCTCATGATTATCTGACTTTAATGTGACAAGCAATTGAATTCCGGTCTTATTTAGCAATATATACAAGTGTGATAAATATGTAAAACGAAACATGAAAACAAAGGTTAGTAAAGCATATAATATACATGTGTGTCCTACATATTTACATGAGATGATTCAGATTGTTTTACATTGTGTTATTAAATTGAAACTCGTAAATAATAATAGTCAAATTAAAAGTGTCAAAGAATTAAAAAGATCAAAAAGAATGTCTTAGGTAGTAATTCAGAGTTATACTTGATTCGTTCGTCAAATCGATTCGAAAAGGGCGCGAGACTCTATTGAATGTGTATGTGTATGGGACAAGAGACTATGTGAGAGTTTTTGAAGTTGTGAAATCGTGCGTTGAAGTATTGGAATCTGAAATTCCCCAAGTCATCTCTGAAGTCCTCCAAAAGGTTCGTCTCAATCTCCAAAAATGGAGCAAAGCCGTATTTTAGGCACGAAGAGGCAAAAGTATGCGTATATACGCAGAGGGCTGCGTATATACGCCAGAGGAGGACGTATTATAAGCTCGTCCTACGTATATAACGCAAGTGAGGACGTATATACGCTCACTCGCGTATATATGCTTCTCTTCTTATTTCCAAAAATCCGAAATATTGTTTGATCGGAATAAACCGTTGCCAAAATATTCGATTCTCTGAGATCGTGGATTATTCTAGACGTCCTTTTGGAAGAAAGTATGTTTCTAGGAGATTCCAGAACATTCCACATTTCTGATTATTTACGTTTATTCTGCGTATTCTGCGTATTTTAATGTTTTGTAAATATTGCAAAACTTCATAGAAAATCATAGAAATTAGAAAAATAATCCAAAAATTGGTGAACTCAGAAAGAGAAAATGAAAGACAATGAAAAGTGAAAATTCTTGAATTACACAGTATAAAATATTTCAAAAAATCTTATAGTTAACAGAAAATCCGAAAATGAAAGTGATTAAGAAATTCTTTTGCCCTCTTGATTGACCTTCACCTCACGATTTCGAGTGTGAATTCACATATTTGAAGTTTCTACGAGTGCAGCTGCGCCTTTTCGAATCGAATCAATCACGAAACGTCGGTATATTTCATCACGATTACTCATTTACGGAGACACATTTAGGTGTCAACAGAAGCCCCCACTTTGACTTGAGTTTGGAGAGACATAAGTCTCGTAAGACGAAAGTCAAAGTATTCAT
The DNA here is from genome assembly GCA_008642245.1 of Bassia scoparia. Lineage (NCBI taxonomy): Eukaryota > Viridiplantae > Streptophyta > Magnoliopsida > Caryophyllales > Amaranthaceae > Bassia > Bassia scoparia. Next base: position 8,987 of record SNQN01011906.1, on the reverse strand, counting down.
TCGGGACGGAGAGCAACGCAAAGGTTCTGCGACCTGTGGGTGCCCTTTTTCGCCGGTACCTGCAAAACAACGGTTAGTTTTACCTTACCTCTTTTTCCCATGCAGTTTGGTCCTCGAGCGATCATCTCGTTCGGCTGACTGGAGAAATGCAGACGCATCCATGCTTTCCGAGGAAATGAGCTGACTTGAAAAATGATAGCCCAACTCAAATAAGGACTACCTGGTTCGACCATAGTTCTGTTTTATGTCTAGAGAAATTGCATGCAATTGACCTGTAACTTGTGACCTTGAGAGTGAGAAAGGGCAATAGTCATTGAATTAGAATTTTAAAGAGTCTTGTCTAGGTCTGTTCAAAAAAATAATTTGAAAGAGTCATTGAATTTGAAAGGGCCTTAAATTTGAATGGGTCTTGTCTACGGTCTGGTTCAAGACATAATTTGAAGACATCTGAATTTGAAAGGGCTATTAAATTTGAATGGTCTTGTCTAGGTCTGGTCTCTAGACATGATTTGAGAGAGTCATTGAAAGTCTTGTCTAGGTCTGGTTCTAGCATGATTGAGGAGAGTCATTGAAAGGGTCTTGTCTAGGTCTGGTTCTAGAAATGATTTGAGTAGTCTTTTGAATTTGAAAACGCTTGTCTAGTCTAGTTCCAGACATGATTTGAAAAGAGTCTTTGAAAGCGCTTGTTAGTCGGTTTCAAGACATAAGTTTGGAAAGAGTCTTTGAAAGGCTTGTTAGAGTTTGGTTTATACTATGAATTGGAGGTGAGCCTTGAAATTTGAAAGGGTCTTCTAGGTTCTGGTTTAGACATGATTTGCAATGAGCTTTGATTTGAAAGGGTCTATGAAACGCGCTGCTTGAAAAAGTTGACTAGAGAAAGGTGACATTTGAGACACTTAGGGTTGACTTGCGTGACTTTGACTGAGTGAACATTGAACTTGCATCGCCCTGACTTAACATCGGCAAACAGTGACTTTGATTTGGAAATGATAAGGCCTAAGCGAGTTTCGATGGCCGTGAAGCACGTAATAGCTGGGTAGAGAAAGAACCCACTGGAAATTAAGGCGATGATGAACGAGCGCCAGCGAGACTTTGACGACAATTGTAGTTTCGGCTTAAGAATCAACGAATTGGGTGGTGGATTGCTATGGATGAGTTCCCAATAAATTACTAACCAAAGGTCAGGTTGGCTTTCTACTTCTTTGCTGGATGATCATGATGTCCCTTGAAGGGGACCAAAGAATGAGCATGGTTGAGAAATAAAAAGGAATTTTTGACGTAAGGTCAAAGATGTGGTAGATGCGAGTGCTAGCATGATGTAGGTTCAAGCATGAGTCTATGTCAGTCTTAGACTGCGAAAACCATTATCAAATTCTTAAGCAAGTTAACCATCTCAAAAGGCCTCAAGACATTTAAGTTAATGCGGTCGAACCGAGAAAAGGCTTCCTACGTTATCCTTACGAATCAGACCCACGTAGTTGATTAAGATGATTTGGACAATGCTCATGTAGAGGGCTTTGTGTTATAATGTAGTGTGTTTTAAGGGTGAAAAGTTGATATGATCATGAATGAACCACAGTGGGCGCAGTGTGCTTTTAGACTCTTGGCTTTATTTATTGGGCTTTAGCTTTGGGATTTGTCATTTTTTATTGACTTTTGTAAAACTACTGGCTGAACTTTGATTTGTTGCTTTTCCTTTATTTTTGCCCATGTTTTATTTCCCTTTCTTTGTTTCCTTTCTTTTTTTCTTTTTGCCCGTGTCTTTTTCTTACCACACAAACCGGTTTGGGTCCAAAGGGTTAAGTATATGTGGGTATGAAGAAAGATAGGACTAATGATAGTGTTGTGGCTCAAAAGTGCAAGGATTTTATTATCTGACAAAGAATGAGGGAGGGGCATTTTTGGAGTGTGAAAAAGGCCTCTCTTGGGCATCGTCAATTTAAATAATAAATCTTAGTATTAATTAAACCACCAATGTGGCAAATGAGGTGAGACTTGCAGCGATGCGTAATACGACTCCTCCGCTGCTATATACCAAGCCCCTGCGTATATACGCCCAGACTTTGCCTCTTCGTCCCTATAAATACGGCCTTTGCCTCACGAATTTTCACGATTCAATACTTCACGACACAATTTCACAACTTCAAAACCTCACATTATAGCTCTTGTCCCATACACATACACATTTCAAACGAGTCTCGCGCCCCTTTTTCGAAATCATTTGACAACGAAATCAAGTTATAACTCTGAGATACTCACCTAAGACATTCTCTTGACTCTTTTTTAATCCTTTTAACACTTTTTAATGACTTAAATTATATTACGAGTTTCAATTAATAAACACAATGTAGAAACCACTCTTGAATCATCTCATGTAAATAGTAGGGATTTTCACGTTTTAAAATTCATTATCATCATCTTGTCACCAATTTATATTATGCAATATTGTTATTGTCAATACTAACGCGTTACTGTCTTATTAGCAATTCAATCACCAAGGCTTCGCTTGATTTAAAACCTTAACAATTTGCATTCGCCAGTGCAAGTAGAAGACAACATGTATATTATCATTCTACTAACCTTTTTTTTTTATTGTTTCGTTTAATATTTCATGACACGTACATATTGCTTAATCAACCGGAATTTACAGTTGCTTGTCACATTTAAAGTCAGATAATCAGATACGACGGTTTATAGGCACCTATTAAATGAACTAACAATCAAAGTGACGCCTTATCCATTGTAGAAGTTATGTTTACATAATAGCAACCCACCTTAATAATATTAGTTAGTGCCGCTTTCAAGATCAATTAAATAGCTCTTTGAATTCAATTGTTATGATTAAAACTACAATAGACCGAAGTAGAGCCCTACATGCGGCGATTGGGTTAGTAATCCGTACCAGTCCTCAACCCCACACTGGATACTCACCTATTTGTGGGCCACTTTTTGGCACCAAGTTTCGCGCCCTGAGTAAACCTAATAGGCACTGTGTGATCCCCTCAACTCGACAACACACCCCAACGCATTTACAGGCGGATTCCACTCAATCCATGACACTAAGCTGAGTCAACCCCCTAAGCGCGGCGAAGCCCCTAACAGTTTTGCACTTTACTGGGATAATCACCATTTTGCTGAGTGAACAAACTTGAAAATCTCGTATTCCATATTCTATAATCATTGAATTTTGCTTTACCCTTCGAACAAAGTCATCACTTAGGCTCCTTTGGTCTCAATATGGGCATGTTCTCGTCTCGTAATCACCTTAAGGGGGGATTTACCTTGGTTGCATGTGTTAAGACACATGGCTAAGTAAAGTCCCATTCCCGCCCATGCCGCTTATGCACTGTTACAGGATGCGTGTATATAAGGGAATCTCGCCATACACACCAATGTCTTGCTTGGTGAAATTTGACCCAGCTCTACTCTTACCTTGGTACACGATTTCAGACTTAACCACCCGACCTATACTCACTTAATCCTGAACCTTAGGAATAAAATTCGGCTTGTTTTCAATCAATGCCTTGTTAACTTCTGACTCTTCATTCAGTCCAAATTCTTAACCACCAACTAAGCCCAGTCCCTTAATCTATGCGTTCTAGACATGCAAGTCGATATTCCATTAGCCCATTTCAAAGTCAATTTCAATCTAATTCAATTTCAAAACTCAATCATCCCAACCAAGAATCTAAAATCTGCTTAGATCGACCTTTGAACCTTAATCTAAATTAGTTCAATTCAATCTTAATTCAAAACGCTTAAAATCTGAATTAGGTTCAATTCAAGAACCTTAAAATCTGACTAGGTTCAATTCAAATTGCAACCAAAGAGCCTATAAATCTGAATTAGTTCGCCTCAACTTCAATTAGAACCTTAGAACTGAACTAGGTTCGATCATAGGACTCAACCCTAGGAGCTTTGATTCAAGGCTAGGTTCCATTCAATTTCACAGTGGCTCGTAGTCTAAGACGTCCTTAATTCTGAAATAGCCCATCTTTAGTTTGAATCTTTCTCGAGTCAACACCTTTAAATTAAATTAGGTCTTAGCCCCATTCCAAGTCCAGTTTTCAAGTCCAGTGTCAAAATCAACACTCAAACTTTATCCGTTTCAAAACCAGTGTCGAGTCCACTAATCGGAGTTTCAGTCATGACTCCCCTGATAGTCCCTAAAGAGAAGAAGTCAAACAAATCCTACCTCCACAAAAGGCCCATGTCTCTTGACCCTCCATCATCCACAAAAAAGCCAAATCCTATACCTCCTCCCCAACTGGAAAAACATCAAACACCACACCTCAAAGCCTCATGAGTCACCCCCAAGCGTGGGTCATTACTGCGCCGACCTTCTCTAGATGAGTCATAGACTCCTATCCAGCTATATGCTTCATTTAATTCATGTTCCTTTGAGTCATATTAGCTCTTGCTATACAAATAAGCCATTATTTTTTCAGTTTTCATTCATCAATAAAGTGATTTTCATGTTTTTGGCAATATTATTTCTCATTCAATGCAATTCTCAACAACTCATGGCCACAATTGTTTAAATCTAATACTATTAATTATTAAATTGAACAACGCCCAAAGAAGCCTTCTTTCACAGCTCCACAAAATGACCCTCCCTCTCCATCCTTGTCACATAAAATCAAAATCCCTTGCAACCTTTTGAGCCACAACACTATCATTGGCCTATCTTTCTTCATCACCCCACATCTACCTAACCCTTTGGACCAAACGGTGCCTAGGAAAAGACACGTGCAAAAGAAAGAAAAGAAAAAAGAAGAATAAAATAGCAAAAAAAAAAAAAAAAAAAATAAGCCAAAAACAAAGTTCAAAAAATGCAAATCCAAAGTTTAAAGCCCAAATCAAAAAAACAAGATCTTAAAAAAGCACACTGCCACTGTGGTTGCCCTTCATATCATCAAGCCTTTTTCAACCCTTCAAAACCACAGCCACATATACAACCACAAAAGCCCTCTCACACGAGCATTTCAAATAATCATCAAAACTACAGTGGTCTATTCCGTAGAGATACGTAGAAGCCTCTCCGTGAGGTTCGACCACATTAACATTAAATCGTTGAGCCTTTTGATGCTTTGACTTGCCAGAATTTATAATGGTTTGCACTTAAACTCTGACATAGACTCATCTTGAACCTACATCAACCAACCTCGCATCTAGCCACATCTTTGACTTTAGCCACAAAATGACCCTTTTTATTCTCGAACATAGCTCATTTTTCTTTCTCACCTTCAAGTGACTCATTGACTCAATCCCAAAGAAGTAAGCCACCTAACCTTTGCGTATACATCTTATTGGGGAACTCATCCCATACAATCATTCACCTTCCCTATGTTGATCTAACCGCTAAACTACATTGCTCTCCAAAGTCTCGCTGTGGGGCCTCGTCTACAATCATCCCCCTTAATTCATTGGCTTCTGTCTCCTAAGCCCCTAATTACGTGTTCAAGTCTATTGCTAGCAAGTGAAATCATGAAAAAATTCGCTTATGAAACCCTTCACTTCCAAATTAAAGTCATTATCTCGCCGATTCCAATCAATGTCAAAGTCAATTTCAACTCAAAGCAAATCTCAGTGTCATTTCAAAATCGTAGTCGCGATCCAACCCAATTTCCATTCACCTTCCTCTAGGTCACTTTTCCAAACAGCACTTCTATAGACCCTTTTCAAACTCAAACACTCTCTCATATGCATGTCTAGAACCAGACCTAGACAAGACCCTTTTTCAACTCAAAGACTCTCTCAAATCAGTCTAGAACCAGACCTAGACAAGACCCTTTCAAATTCAAAGCTCTCTCGGAATATGTCTAAACCCAAATCTTAGACAAGCCCTTTTCAATGACCTCTCAAATCAGCTCTAGAACCAGACCTAACAAACCCATCAAATTAAAAGGCCCTTTCAAATTCAATTGACTCTCTCAATTATGTCCGAACCAAACCAGACAAGCCTTTCAAAATCAAAGACTCTTTCAAAATGACTCGCTTGCCCCTTTCTCAATCTCAAGTCACAAGTACAGGTCGACATTACATCCAAATCTCTAACATATAAAAACAGACCTAGTCGTCACCAAGGTAGTCCTTAATTCTGAGTGAGGACCTATCATTTTCAAGTCAATGCTTTTTTCTCGAAACATGGAGCGTCTACATTTCTCCGTCAACCACGAAGAATGATCGCTCGAGGACCCAACCGCATGGGACACGGCTACAGTAAAAACTAACCTGTTGTTTGCAGGCGTAACCAGAACCGTAATAAAACGGAACCAAGGTCGCGCAGAACGGTGCTTGCGGTGTGCTCTCCGTCCCGTATGAATACTTTGACTTTTGTCTTACATACTTACGTCTCGTCTAGACTCATTCAAAGTGGGGGTTCTGTAGACAACTAAATGTGTCTCACATTTTTCTGATTCGCCGAAGTATTTTAATTATTTCTGATTTTTCTATTATCTAATGAATTTCAATTTACAAAAACATCAAAATACGTAAAGACGCAGAAAATACGTAAAATAAATATAGAAACGATATGGAATGTTCCAGAATTTCTTAGAAACATAACTTTCTTTTTGCAAAGAGGACTCTAGAAATAATCCACGATCTCAGAAATCGAAATTTTGCAACGGATCCGAATCACTAAATATTTCGGGATTTTGGAAATAAGAAGAGATAGACTCTTATTACTTTAGAGAACCGAGCTATATACGCTCCTCACCTGCCTATATTACGCAGACGAGCGACTATACACTAAACCTCCTTAAGCTGTTAGATAACGCGGCCTATACCTCTGCCCGTATATACAGCAACTTTGCCTCTTCTGCCTAAAATACGGCCCTTGCCTCACGACTTTGGAGACTTCAAGAGACGAACCTGGGAGAAATTATTTCGACCACTTCCCAATTATCACGCACACGATTTTCACAACTTCAAAAACTCTCACATATCTCTGTCCCATACACATACACATTCAAATTTGAGTTCGCCCCCTTTATCGAATCGACCCCCTTAAACGAACGAAATCAAGTAAACTCTAGATTACTCCACCTAAGACATCTCTTTTTGACTCTTTTTAATTATGCCTTTTTAACACTATTAATTTAACTAATTACAGTTTTAATTAATCCTAACACCAATGTCAGAAAACCTGCTCTGAATCATCTCATGTAAAATTAGATATTTTCACTTTTCAATTCATTATCGATCATCTATAATTCTACAATTTATATATGCATATTAGTTTCAATACTAAACGCTTTTTACTTTCTTGATTAGCAATCAACAAAAGCGTTTCCTTTTCACTCTAAACAATTTCTTATTCGCAATGACAAGGTCGAGAAAGACACACATGATATATATGCTTACTAACCTTTGTTTTTTTTATGTTTTCGTTTGTACATATTCTATCAACTTACATATTGCTTAATCAAGACCGGAATTCAGTTTTTGCTTGTCACATTAAAGTCAGATATCATTGGAGCGACCGTTATAGGCCACCTTATAATATGACTAATAATCAATATCGCTTATCCATGGTAGAATCATGTTTGACATAATAGCAACCCACCTAATAATATTATTAGTGTTTCATGAATTCAATAGCTCTTTGATTCAATTGTTATGATTTATGGTACTACAATGAGACCGATATGAGGCCGCTACATGCGCCGGATTGTTACTGATCGTAACCTTACCATTCCCCAACCCACACTTTTACTGACCTATTTGTGGCACTAGTTTCGCACCAGATGTTTTCGAATTAATGTACGTCCAGTGATATTATACCTATATTAAGCAACTCCCAGTTGAAGTGAATCCCCTTCATATTCGACAAGCACAGATACCCAACGCATTTTACATGCGGATTCCAATAGGCTCCAATTCCTACACTTAAGCTATGAATAACCCCTAAGCGACTAGGCAAATATAGATAGGCGCCCACAAAATACCGATCCCCTCTGCGATTGAATAGTAGGAAACGCTTACAGATTGGTCGCCTATATAAGTATTCATCATTGTAGCTGACTTGCGCTATTTTGCAAAATAATGCCTCGGAAGGCGTATTTGAGCCATGGCTAGAAATAATTAGATGCCTTGAAACATCATAATACTGGTAGAAACTGACCAAGTAGATTATAGAATAAGTGAACCAGCCAATTCTCTTCATTCTAATTGTTTTAAGTATCAGGAACCCAGTGTTTACTGATAACCACACCCTGATGCAAGTCTCAGAGGCAACATAGGATGCTGATGACACGCACATCAGATGAACCATCCTCTAATCGATTGTAGGAGCTTTACTATCCCCGTTCTCATCCAGACCCTCGCTCTTAGTTACCATCTGGCGGAACTAATTCCATTCCTTTCCCTAATTGAGCTGCAGACGAGTCTGCCTTCAGAACCATGTATATATAGCGTCACTTGGTTCTTCATCGTGCCAGAAATCTATTCCCTACACCAGCAAGTAGAATGACATGTACCTAGCTCACCACTGTAGGGAAAGGAGGGGTTACACCTTAGCTTTTGCATTTGTTTTATTTTAGGCTTAGCGAAAGAAAATAAATGTACCCCATCTATACCTTATTGAAAGCTTAGTTGTTGAACTTCTGACCCTACCACGACTAAACTTGACTGGCGACTCTAGTGTTAGACATCAATGCCTGTTTCTCGTTTAAATCATGACTAACCGCTGATGACTCTAGACATAACTTGTTTATAATCGTCGCCGAGCATTGATCTACAATATTGCAAACCAACTGCCCTAACTTATATGCCCAAAAGCATGCTAGAATTAAACTATTTGAAAACGCGCCTAACACTCTTCGAATCTTCTTGTGTTCCGAGGAATGCGTATGTTGTTACGCATTGTTGAGGCAAATGTCCATCTTCTTTCTTGAAAAAGCAGGTAGCGACATAGTTTGTACCAAGAACTACTCACTCGCTGGAGATAAAGAAAAAAAGAACCAAAATTGCAAAACAAACTC
>SNQN01011904.1:0-13308 GCA_008642245.1 Bassia scoparia | reverse complement strand
TGTAATTTTTTAAAATCATTTTAGTTGAACATATGGACATAGTAGAAAGAGTCTACTTGGCATGTCTACATTGTGCAAGAGTCCACGTGAATAGATGTCAGTTTATTGTGCTCTCGGTTTGTATAAGTCTTGATTGACCACATCTATGGTAGAAACATTACATTTTTTATTTGACGAGACATATATCTATTTATATATCTATATTTTTATCTATATATACGTATATCTATATCTATACTAATATTTAAAAACAATTCCAGAACAACATAATGTCAAGGGTCTTCTAAAAATATTCATGATATCATTTGTCACTTCAGAAATTAAAAACATTCATTTTCTAATTTTTTTGTTAAAATAATAATATAATAATATTTTTATTGGAAAAATTTACATAAATAATAATATACTCATCCCTCACCCTACCAATCACCAAAGAAACTTACCCACCACAAAAACCACCCCTACCCTACACACCCAGATCATCACTAACAACCCCACGACTCCCACCCACAACTTACCACGAAAACCACCACACAAACCACCTCTACCGACAACACCACGAAAGCCATCACTCAATTACCCTAAGAAGGCCTTTCTACCACCATCACGTACTCACACTTATGCCACCCCTAAAATGCAAAAACCCACCCTTGAAATCAGTCGCCACCATCTGAGGCTCCTCCTAACAACTTAAAACTCCACTCCCGCCCCTCGAGGCTCCTACCCACTACTCAAAACTCTTCCCCCTCTTCAGCCACCCCCTCGAAACTCCTCTCCTACCTCTTGAAAACCCACAAAACCACCTCATTCACCCTCAAAACCCAAACCTACGAAACCTACTCAAAACCACAACCACCACCAAGAAACCCTAACCACTCACACGCACCCAAACCTTAACCCTAACCACCCACAAAGGCAATTCGAGAGAGAGAGAGAGAGAGAGAGAGAGAGAGAGAGAGAGAAACAATGTTGCAGCGGTGCAATGGTGGTGGGATGTGCAAGGTGAATGCCAAGGTGGTGTTTACAATTCAAGGGTAGTACGATAATGAAGGTTGAGTGAGTGAACGAGCAAAAGAGGGGTGGTGTCGTGGCGGCGATGGTGTTGTGTGGCATGGTGGGGCTGCTCATGCATGATTTGTGGTGTGCGAGGATGGGCAGTGCAGGCGTGGTGGTTATGCGAGCTCAAGGTGGTGGAGTGAGTGGAGGAGGTGTGATGGTAGGCGGTGGGAGACAGAAGAAATTGTAAAAAAAATAAAATAAAATAAAACAACAATAAAAAAATGATATGTATCCATTGACCTCTTTAGAAGGCCACAACCAACCTTGGTAAACTGATACAAGTTCAATATAGAAAGATGAGAGTAAAAGTTGGGATTATTCAGTACTTAATGCGAACTCAGATTAATACTAGAAACACAAAACGTAGGATTATTCTTCTACATTTTCCTATTAATATTTGTAAACATTTATTTTTGATTAGAAAGTAACATTTGTTAATATAAATTTCGACTTCTATAAACTCTTTTATTTCCCCCTCGAATGTCATTATAAAAAATTAAAACTTATGGAATATTAAACATTGTTTGATAGTTAAAAAACAATAATGTTAAGGAAATTTTGTTTTAAGTGGCTTTTGCTAGAAACTACTTTCTTTTTTATTTTTTTCATAACACCAACTTTAGCTATATTTTTGTTGACACATACCTATTCTCATTTTTCTGGCGTTAAATCCGTTTTTTTCCGCAGGTTACTGCACCTTTCTGGCGTTGACTTCAATTTATCAGGCTTTTTTCAGAGTGACTTTCGTCAATTATTATCGAATTTGAGGTCGAAATTCGAAAAAATAATCGGATCAATCTTTGACCTATGTAAAAGGTTTTTTAGATTTGCGTGCTCAGATGATTTAAAAAAAACCTTGCATAAGTTTTGGGGGTATTTTGTCTATTAGCATGTATTTAAGATTGAAATTCAAAAATAGTGATCGAATCAATCTCGACCTACGTACGAAGTCGTCCTCAATTTGCGTGCCTCAATATATGATTTTTGTTTTGAAAAATATACCTTCCTTTATGTTTGAAGTTGATATTCGAATTCAAGAAAAGTGACCGGATAATCTTGACATACTTATGGGGTCGCCTCGATTTGCTTGCCTCAAATGATTTCGAAAAATATCTTACTTAACGTTTTCATGGTCATTTTTGTCTTCATTGGTCAAATTTGAGGTAGAAATCAAAAATGATTCGGATCATATCAAATCGATGACGTAATGTAAGGGGGTCACTACTGCACCTCAATCTCAACCAGCATAAGGTGGTCGCTCAACTTGTGTGCCTCAAAATGATTTTGGCAAAAATTAACTTAACTTTTTAAGTGTGACTTTTGCCCTTATTTTCGAATTAGATTTAGGAATTCAAAAAAATGACTAGATTTATCTGCATGGTACGACGGTAGCCTCAACTTTCAACACTCAAATAAGTTTAGGTTAGGAAAAAATATGGTTTAACGTTGGAAAAAATGAGAATCAAAGTTGAAAAAAGGAAGCCAATGCCGGAAATATGTGAGGTCGAAACCGAAAATGAGTGTAGACACCAAAAGTGTCTCCAAATTGAATAGATAATGAGGACAGTAGGACATTTCAAATAGATTTGATTTCGGAAGTTGTGACAAAATCGATAAACCATACCCACATTGCACAAGTCGAATTAAAGTTGAGTTTGAAAATCAAAATGTCGAGAGCCAATAATAACGCTGAAAGGTACGTATTTTTATTTATTTTAATATTTTTCTATTTTTGTTTTTTCTTTATCTCTAAGATTTCTAGAATATTTTCCGTAGGTCTTTTTGAGTTCGCCGGTATTTTTAGATTTTTTCTAATTGCTCTTTGATTTTCTATGTTTTCTACAAGTTTTAAAAAATGATTTCGAAAAAAAATGAATTCGGAAATTCGTAGATAAATTCAGAAAATTTACGAATATCCAAAATATTTTAAAAAATAAATTAATCTTTTCCACAAGTTAACCAAAAGTGGCTATAAAGGTTAATTCAAGATGGCAATTAGATGTAAAAACACGGATATTAATTCCCGAATAAAAAGATAGATAAAATAAGGATTACCACATGGATCGCTGACGTGCATAGCCACGTCAGCTCATCCGTATATGCGGTACACATGACATATGTATAATTCCCTATTTTGCCTATCTCTATTTCCCGAAACGCCTATCAATACTTGCTCTTGGTGCTTAATCGAATATCAACAAAATCATTCATAATACGTGTAATACAAAGCTCTTCAAAATCTCTCTCACACACAAATCAATCACAGCATCCAAGTTTCTCAAAATCCGTCTCAACTTTCGGAGTCGTTTCTTTACGAATATAGGTACAAATTCTAATGCTATTCAATCAAACTTTCTCTCTTCTCTTATTATTAATTTTGATTAATATAATACTTTCACTTTTTGAATTTCAATCATGTAAATTCATTCGTTTTCAATCGTTTTCGCCTTCTCGCAATTGTTTTAATCGTAATTTTCAATGCTAACAATTTCTTTTGTTGTTATAAGCGATTCAATTGGAAGCAAAGCTTTGTTAKACTAACCTTTGTTTTCATTTGTGTTGATAGCGATACAAGGTAAGTTTGATTTGTATACTTGAATTTCTATTATCGCATATTAATCAACATCGCATATGTATTATTGTTTATGCATGAGACACTTTGATTGCTTAAACAAGYCCGGAAATTGTTGAATCACATTTAATTTAGATTAATCATGGACAAACGGATTTTAATTAAGCACCTTATTAATTTGATTAATTTGAAGTGGTCACAACAATTAGGCTTGGTAGTGATATTTGCATGATAGAAACTCACTCTTTTAATAGATTTCCACAACTAGAAATATGTCTTCGGGCGACCGCTTTTAGCGACCGATTTTTAGTCGGTCGCTATTGCGCCCGTTAGCGACCGATTATCGGTCGCAAAAATTAGCGACCGATTTTTCGGTCGCTAAAACCTTATTTTTATCGGTCGCTAAAGGATTCAACCTTTGGCGGTATTGGGTTTTTAACCCTCGCCTTTAAAAAAATTTAGCGACCGATTTTGCTATTAGTAACCGATAATTCGGTCGCTAAATGTGTTTTAAAAAAAATAAAAACAAGAAACTCAAAATTAAACCAATTAAGCAACCTCACTCATTCACTTCTCTCACTCAACCCTAAGCCTCATTATTCACTCACTCACACGCCTCTTCTCTCTCCTCTCTTACTCTACGTACTCCTCACCTTCTCTCACTACTCTCACCACTCTCCATTATCCTTGTTTCAGACTTTCAGCCTTATATCTCTTATTATCCACTCTCTCTCCTTAACCCCTCATCCTCCTCCCCACCTCTCTCTCTCACCGCCTCCACCTACGCCTTCAACGACACCGCACAACGCAACACCACGCAGGTTAGTTTGTAATTCAAATCGTTTTTTAGGGTTTTTAACTCAAATTATATATAGATCTATAAATTAGGATTGTTGATTATGTTTTTCGTTGTTTTTTTGAAAATTTTCGTTGTTTTTTGAAAATTTCTGAATTTTTTAAAACTTCAACACAAACATTTAAATATTGATTCTCTTAGATCTATAATATTTCGAAAATAATTGAGTGTTTGATTTTGTTTCTTTGATTTTTTAATTTCGTTTTCTGATTTTCATTTTTTTTTAAATCTCGGATTTTTCTAGGTTATAGAAAGTGGTTTAATTTGATGGGTTCATTTTCTGGGTTTGGTTTAATTTTTCGTAATTTGGGTTAGGTTTTAATTCTCGTAAGGGAATACTATTCGAAGTCCAGTATTACTGAATCGAAATCCAACTTTCAAGTGTTCTACAAAAATACCCTCTTCTCATTACTAATCAACCCAATACACTCTCTCTCTAAACAAATTCTACCGACAACCCACCACCATGGATCCCAACCAAACCAAAGCCCAGGAAATCGAAAGAGTCACTACCAAAGCCGCACCGCACTTCTTCGAATAGCCACGAGGCCGCGACGCAGGAGGTATTTTTTTTTATTTTGTGCCAAAGATACCTACGCCTTCCAATGGGCGCCATGCCCATGGTTCTGCGCCTCCATGGGCGTCCAAACTACCTTAACAGGCGTCACACCCATGGTCGACGCCCATGGGAGGCGTCAGAACCATGGGCATGGCGCCATGAAGGCGTCAGTTTTGGTAGCGTCCAACTAGCATACCTCATGTCAGTAGGCATATTCTCCTCGATGAGTAATCCGACGATCAAAGCACTACTCGGGCCGGAGTTAGGAACCCGATGGTGGTCAAGGGGTTGTAGGTGGTTCAATGTGTGAATTAGTGGAAGAATTGGGTGGAGGTAGTGAGAGAAGTGAGGGAGGGGCAATGGATGAAGTTTACAATGAAAGTTGACTTTTACTGTGGACTTCGAATAGCAATCCAGTTTCGTATCATCGCTTGTGGCATTATCCTTCAAGGTACGAAGTATATTATCACTCCTTTGATTCATTTAATTCTAACTTTTTTTTTGTTATGTATTTTGGCAATTGTCTTTGAGAACAATTCTACTCTAACTGTACTACTGAACATGAAATTGAATTCTACCTATTAACTTCTGGGTTCAATTCGTTCGACATTTTGTGTACAGATTCTTTAGGTTTGGTTTGATTTTGCTGGGTTATTGTTTTTTCAGTCTCAGAAAGTTGCAAACTTTGTTTTGATAATTGCTGATATATTATATTCTGATTGAAATTTATGTTCTTTTCTCTGATGATTAGTTTTTATGGCACCAAGTGTGTAATTATGTGAAATTTCATCTGGGTTTGTGGCATAATTATAGTATAATTAGGTTCTTGTTGTATGGATTGAATCGTGAGTTTGGTTGTGGGGATCTTTTCGAGTACATTTACTTGGCTTATTTTCCTTTGGTTTGGAATAGTTGAAAATATTTTTCTTTCCCTTTGGTTTTTTATGGAAAATTAATAGTTCATATCAGATATGAACTTAAACCGCATATATCTAAGGGTATAGATGTTATTTCCATTAAAGTTGATTGTTTGTTCATCCAAATATATCACATGAATCATTAATTAATATTAVCGAAATTACAAAGTTTGCCACGATATAAGGATAATTGGTTCATATCAGTTATGAACTAGTTACATAACTAATGTACAGGGAATGAATTTGAAAGTTGAAGTTGTTGATTTACTGCATATATTACATAGAGAACAATGGTCTGTTTAATAAGTTTCCACTCAAACAAAAACACAAGCTAGAGCCTTATTAGATTGGGGTTTGAAAAATGGTTGAGCAATGTGGAGTGAATCAATAATCACTACATGTTTGCTTCGTTATTAAACTAAAAAATCATTCTCTTTTCCTACTTGTTCTTATTTTTCAAATTAAATAGTGATTAGAGTCAAAAGGGGGAAGTTTGGGGTTGCAAGATATTAGAGACAAGAAACAGGTGATAAAAATGCTTTCATGCCTTTCAATATCCGAAGCCTGCTGCTTASATTTGAAGTATATATKATCGACTTTCCATGGTTTACTCAATTACTCAATTATGACTTATGAGCCATGATGAACTGGCACTACTAGCCACTCAAGCTCTTACCTTTACACATTGTTCTCCAGCTTCTCCCATAACAAACAAAAGAAATATTTACAGTACTACTTTGTATTCTCCAACATATCTCTACAGTCTACACTGTGTTGTAACTTGTCGTTTGTTGTCACTTAGGAACTCCATTTACTGTGGATGCATTTCGGTATGGTGCTGTCAAAGGCTGCTCTGCCTACMTTCTTAGCCATTTTCATGGTGATCACTATGGTAGTTTCTGAATTCAATTGGGATGTTAAGTTTGCTGGCCTCCAAATTCTCGCTGCCACTCAGGTACACTACGTTAAAGCCAACGAAAATCGAGTAACCGTTACTTTCCCGTTAAAACAGTTTTAGTACTCTTTCCTGACATGGTTGTTGGTTTAAAATCAGTATTTCTAGTTAATGATTTGAAGACGAAGAATCATTGAAAGTGCTTGCTCATACTGCTTGTTCAGTTTCTGCACTGATTTTCTTCTTTCTTTCTTTCTTTCTTTCTTTTTCTTTCCTTCTTTTTTTTTTTTTTTTGCTGATTTTTTGCTATTAATTGAAGTGGATAAGTGCTGAATAGAGCACAAATGCAACAGTGGATAAGAAGTGAACAACTGTTCATGCTGACTGGTAAGAGCAGCAGAATAACTATGTAGTACTTGTATTTGTTTTGAAAAGTTACAAGCTTATCCGTCTTTAATACGATGCTAATTTCTCCCCAGTTCAAGAATGATTTAAAGATTAGATTTTGTATGAAAAAGTGGTGTGAATTATTGGAATTGGTCTTAGTTTTTGCTACAATGGAATTATAACGTGGATAGATGTGTAACATAAAAGGTTAGACATAATTTGTGGCCTGTTTGTTTAATTGTTATATTTTGATGTTTACAGGACGTATGGCCAAAGAAGTGTGGTCACATGCGTGGAAAGGCAGTTGTGCGCAGAGGGCATGCAACCAAGATAGCAGCAGCAAGAGACGCCATTGGTGATTTGATTTCTTTTTGGTAGCCAGGACTGATGCTAAGCCCCCCACCGGTCTCCAAGAAGGCATTCGACGCTGCTAAGTTCTACAGAGAGTAATTAACGACTTCAATATATTATACTTCATCCGTTTCATATTAATCCATGAAACCAGATTTTGATGATCCCTGAAGTGTTTAACATACCCTGAAAAAGGAAAAAAATAATTCAATGCAGGTTTCACGCAGAACATTCGGATTGAAACTTACAGTGGAAATTATAATTGGTAAATTTTGTCATGAATTTTCCTGTTTTTGTCTCCCTGATGTTTTTACTGATAAACATTGATTGTCCCATTACAGATTCCCTTCTTGAATCGCAGCTTTGATTTAAAGCTTGGCACCTACTATGCAGAAGATATAGAAATCATATAACCTAGTAAGACACATTTGTAATTCTTGTTAACTATGATCGCATTTTAGTTTTCATTTGCATATGTGAAATTAAAATACTTGATAATTAATATAATGTACTATTAATTTCCTAAATTATAAAGTGGATGTTATATTGAAATGGACTAAAATAGACTTGAGTGTGTTGAGAATTAACACTTGATTCAAGTTGTTCTCTTGATATTCTGGTAAAATGTATGTTACCTCAGAATTCACTCTTTTATAGCTACATGAAGCTCTTTCTTATGTGGTTCTACATCCACATGCAGGGCGATGCAAAAATGCATGCTTGCGATTGAAGTTGTAGAAGGAGAAAAAATTACAAGAAGAATGCTGAGGGAAAATTCAGAGAAGAGAAACAAGTATTTAATAGGTCAAAACTTTAGTGCATTTTTTCCTTGATCAGGAAGTATGTATGTTTCTGATATGGAGAACGAATCTAATTGTTGTAATGTGTAGTGTGTAACAAGAGTAATTTACAGAAACAAGTAGCAGTAAGAAAATTCTTGTATGTGTACATATAGCAAAACTCGCCAAAATGGCTAATTATTTTTTACTGCAATAATAAATGGCTAAATTGAATTGCGTTTATTGCACAATAATAAAATGGCAAAACTCGCCAAAATGGCTAAATTAATGCTTAAAAACTTCAACTTTGAGTTGTGAATTGAATTGTAACTTGAACTTTGGATGAAAATTGAAATTAGCGACCGAATAGAAAAGGGATAGCGACCGAACTTCGGTCGCTAATTCCCTTTCCTCTAATATTTTGGATGATTTCTAATCAAAAAATCGGTCGCTTAAACGTTAAGCGACCGATTTACGGTCTCTAATTTTTTTTTTTGCGACTAAAATTAGCGACCAATGTTATGATAACTCGATTTTCGGTCGCTAAATGTGTTAGCGACCGAAAATCGGTCGCTATATAGGTCGCTAATGACGTCGTCCGAGCGTGTTTTCTTGTTTGTGTGTTCTGAGGTAGAGCGCTTTCTAAGGATAACATTGCTAAGATATTGTGTATTCAATGGATTTGATCGAATGGAATTACAAAGAGACCGAGTAGAAYCCGCTACATGRGGGCGGATTGGGTCAAATATTCTTTCCGTACCAAGTTCCCAAATCCACGACTTGGTTACTGGATCAGACAATGGGGTCATTAAATTGGCACCAATGTTTCGGGCGTCCATGATTAACCTGTATAGGCACAATGGAGATTCTCTACTCGACAACACTACCCCAGCGCACTCACGTGCGGATCCGTGGCTCAAGCCCAGGAGCGAAATCGACGTAAGACAAGGCCCGATAAGGACACATGCC
Source organism: Bassia scoparia (assembly GCA_008642245.1). Taxonomy (NCBI): domain Eukaryota; kingdom Viridiplantae; phylum Streptophyta; class Magnoliopsida; order Caryophyllales; family Amaranthaceae; genus Bassia; species Bassia scoparia. The sequence continues at coordinate 3,964 of SNQN01011904.1, read as the reverse complement.
TACAATGAGAATTAGGTATGGGTCAACAAAAAAGTAGCAAAAGAGGGTAGTTTTGGGCATAAAATCGAAAATAAGGTAGTTTCTCGCAAAAACCACCCAAAATTAGGTAGTTTTGGACAAAGTATCTTAATATTAACAAATTTAATGAATAATGTKTGTGCATTACACGGGATATATAGCTAGTTAAGAATATATATGATGCATAGAAGTAATAATCATTTCTAAATTCTATTGAAAAAATATCTATAATAAATTTTAGCATAAGCAACTCAAGCAAGGAACAATAAGTCAAGCTAAGCATGCATGGCCAGGTCTTGAATGTTTAATGGTTGGGATGAGGAATAATTTAATGTATGAGCCAGCATGTTTGAATATCACCAATTCAGCATTAAATCATTAGTCCATTATACGAGAAACACTGAAACATAAACATGCTTATATGTTATGAGGGCAGTTGTACCAATTATACTGAACGAATAAACAGGCATCTATCCTCAATCAACGTGGTCTAGGAGACATTGTACTACTTGAAAATGCCGCGCTTGTTATCTCATGGGAGTCTTTAGCAGAACCGGAACTCCCTGCAGACATGATAGATAAGCAGTCTTTGAGTTCCGAAACAATTTGAGTCATCGTAGGCCTTTCTGCTGCATCTAACTGAATGCATCTCATAGCCAGCTCTACTGTCTTCCAAACTGAGAGATAATTGTCATCTATAGTTTCTCTTAGGATTGGATCCAGTATGCTAGCAATATCCCCTTTTTCTAGCACATTTCTGACCCATTGACCTAAATTCATGACTTTGTTTACTATTGCTGTTRTGCCTGTTATGAGCTCCAATAGAACTACCCCAAAGCTGTAAGTGTCACCTTTCTCGTTCACAATGCCCGTTAAATTATACCTGTAATCATGATAGTGGTTCATGTGCAATGTTCAGCCTCTTTGGTACTGGTAGGATTATTAACTCCATTAGTAATTCAGGATTAAATTCGATAGTTTACTTACTGAGGATCGAGGTAACCTAGAGTTCCGATTACTCTTGATTGTAAATGTGATACATATTCAGCTGGAAAGATTTTTGAAAACCCGAAATCAGCTACCTTTGCTCTATACTCCTTGTTGAGCAATATGTTGGCTGGTTTCACATCTCTATGGACTATAGGCGGGCTGCAACCATTGTGCAAGTAATCCAATCCTATGCCAAACAAATGTAGGCAAAATTTTCATTAGCTGATTTTTAATTTTAAGAAACCAAAATCAAGTTCATAATTAATAACACAAAGGAAAACTATATGGCCTAATACTCCTATACATTGTACCTTGTGCTGTGTCAAGTGCTATTTCCACTCTCTTAATCCAGCCTAATGCATCGGAGTTACCTGTACCATGAGAGGCATTGCAATATGTCAGTTAAGCTTTGGCTGAATTCAAGTGCAACACTTAGTTTTTGTTGAATGTAGGGTGTTCACCTGTAAGAAGAGTTTTCAAGTCTCCCATTTCCATGAATTCATATACAAGTGCCAAGTTAGTTCCTTCTTCACAAACTCCAACAAGAGAGACCAAGTTCTTGTGAGATATTCGTCCGAGCACTTCAACCTAAGACAAAACAAACTATTTATCATTTGTATGACACAAAGGGTTTTGAAAATGGTTATCAAATTAGTTACCAATAGTACAACCTCAGTGCTGAATTGCCATAGCGGGGATCGTTTTGAAACCTGACTCTACTTCCACTTGACCCCAGCACTACTCTTATAACAGACTCTCAATACCGATGCAATAGCAACACAACTGCATATCAACCTGCACCTAATTTGTTTCTCTGAAACCAGTGTCATTGCCTCTAACCCTCAATATGCAAATTGTATAGTCGTTTTGCCTTAATACGTGCTCACCTTGTTCGTCATTGTATATTGTAACGTGGATCTATAATGAGTTAACTAGTTATATTAGAGCTAGTCCTCGCTGGCTCGCAGTGGTGCAACAAGTTGATGGGAAGAAGTGAAAAAAAAAACAAAAAATCAACAAAAAAAAAAAATAAACAAATTATCAGACGGTGATTGACAAATGTAATAACTAGTTGGGAAAGAAACCAACCACAGTTGATCTGAACTCACGGGTGGATCATACGTCTGCAATTCTGTGTCTTATCAAATGTGGTGAGCGTTTTGAATACTCCGCTTAAAAGGAAGAGAAACAACTAGTAAAAAAGTACTAAAGTACAATTAAAGAATATGTATTAGAGGAGCTCTGATAATATTGGACTTATGCATCAATAAAATACACAGCATCAACCCCTTTATTGGTCTGCATCAATATCATTCCAATGCAAGATTAAAACCATATACTTGTATATGCAATGGATTCAATGGTGATCGAGAATCAATCATACCAATAACTATAATCTACTGTGTTAAACTGGTTGTTATCAGATTATTGAACTTTTGAATGATGAACTGAATCGTTGATCACATATCACCAAAAAAAGTCGAACTCTTTTTTCTAAAAACCGAAAAAAGGTTGCAGCAAGCACTAAAGAAGAAATGCAGAAATCTCTGGTATGTGCAGTAAGCAAAAACTAAATAAAACTAAATAATAAGAAACAATCAAGTGACTGATTAATATTTCATGATGAACTTGGAAGAACGACGCTTCAGAACCAAAAGCCAGCCCGATAGAATAAGATTCAAGCAACAGCTAGAAGGGGAAATAAGGATCTTATAGCGTGCTGCACATAATAATGCTAAAACATTGTTTGTATTGGAAGAATAAAATTTCAGTCATTAAGTTTAAACACAAGAATACTTTGTGAGATTTTTACCTGGTAGGTAGAGGAGAGGATGCCGGAGGACGGAAGGGGACGAAATCCATCCAGTATCAGGAACCCAAATTAAACAAGATGGAAGGAATACCATAGTATTGGCCCATAAGTTCATTAGCCTAAAAGCTGCATTAAGGCATCTCTGACACGATGAACCGGTAATGATTGGCGCACACTGAGCCATCCCTCGTAAGGTTTGGTATGGTGACAGTTTACCTTGTTTTGTGGCAAATCCAAGTGGGTCCAGGCTTGCATTATTAGCAGTCGTATTAATGAGGTCTAACATGATTTTATCAAAGGTGCTGCGATACACATTGAGATAGTTTCCCATAACAGCGGTGTAGTTGTATATCGGATAACTTATACTAAGATCTTGTGTGCTTAGGGATAAGATGGTGTGATTGGCATAACGCAAGGTACATTCCCTGTACCAGACTATCCCTTGTTTCATGAATTTGCATATATTTCTTATTCGTGAGGCTGCGCTATCCACACATTCTTGACAGCCTTTGACGCCAACATCACCCCTGCAGTAGTACATGGCGTAAATTTGGTCAATGCCTTCTCCCATGGTTAAGCTGGAGTAGGCCAAATGGGATGCATTSACAGTAAGGTGGCTGAATAGAGTGACATTGAGATTTTCTTCAAATGTGCTGCCCGCCCTATAAGAGTAGCCATCTTCTGGACAGTAGTAGTGTCCGTCGTGCGGATCATTTACTGATGCTGCAGCACCCTCTTTGGGTGATTGTAATAACATCAGTAGTAGGCTAAAGATCATCGAGATCGTTGTGTGTTTGGTAACTTTACTTATGCAGATATCCATTGTTGAAGATCATGAAAGCACTGCTCCGTTTTAGAAACTACTTATCAGTTGACAATAGACGATTTCTTTAAGAAGAAAAAAAGGAGCAATGTCAACTTCAACATTACCATGATATCATGGACATCTTTAATTTTGATTGAAGACTACTTCCCACATTCGTCATCACTTACTTACTTGATCGCCAATAAGTTCGAAAAAGATATACATACTCCAGGCCTCCAGCATCAATATCATTCGACCGTTCAATGAGTTTGGATAGTTGACATTTGACATTTGACAAAGAATTGTTTTGAATAAGTCTAAATTGGGAACATTACTTC